>JAKTPS010000154.1:0-32031 GCA_030556275.1 Lipomyces sp. NRRL Y-27488 | reverse complement strand
CGCTGTCCTCACTACTTCCCCCGTTTTCAAACAGCCGTGAAGCTGGGTTAGGGTATGAGATTTTGGCAACGCGCGACGCGTCGTCTCGCGTTCTAGTTTCTACAAGATCTGTAAAGAAAAACCAAGTTCATTTGTATAACACAAATCGCACTCCAATTAGTGCACTGTCAGTAGAATTAACTCCCGTTTTAGTCTCTCTAGTTCTCGTTCCCAGTGCCTAAAGGTTCATTCGGTAGGGCCTTCGACAACGACCAAATCAAGCTGGTTACTGTCCCGGTCGGCTTTATCGGGGCCCACAATACACCACGTGGAGCTCAAGACCAGAAGCATTTCCTCGATCGACTCGGCCACATCTTCATCGCTATGATTTCGCTGGACTGCCGTTCATCGGCTTGTCAAAGGTGCAAAGACCCCATAGATCCAGCATCCCGTCCCATAGTGAAAGCCGCTCGAGGTAGTACAAAAAGACTTTGCACGGTCAAAACGCAGCTTGAAGTCAAGTTTAGCCCATGCATACCTCAGGGATAGGACTTCTAGACGCAGCAGACTAGACATGAAGGGGACAAGTCCATTCGAAATCACTGCAAGTCGATGTCAGACACTAAAAAGAACCAAAGGATTGCTGTCGCTCATCACAGCAGGTATTAGCACACCCGGAAACAAATTGGTCGTCGCAAGCCTGTGGTATTCCGCTTCCTAAGAACAGTTCTGACAAACCGCACTATATCGCCAACTTTCATGCCACCAGGCACATATGAGCATGCTTAGTTACTGCTGGCTATCTGCCGCACGCTAAACTCGCTGCAACGGATCTCAGGAAATAAAATCAGGCCAAACCCCAAGAATTGAGCTCATGCTCCTCGGCAATCACTTGGTATAAGCAAGCTACCCGGCGTAAGACGGTCTTCACACTGAAAGAATCATTGATTTGATTCACGCATCTTGGAGTGTCCACTTCCCGGTATCAGACTTCTGACTCCTTTCCAAGCCCGCAACCGCCTTGTAGTCGCTATCCGTCGGATCATGAATGATAATTCAGACAGGTAAGTATCATCAGACCTTGTATGTAGGATTCTAAATATACGCATGGTATGATGGTGCTTAATGCGCGAGTTCAATCCAGCGTGTTTTATAACTCAAGGACTGGCGTTATCATCCCCAAAAGACGGGCCCATTGTTTGGGAAAGCGGCTGTATAAATTGAGTGAGAAGTGTACCGCTCGCTGTCCCCCTTGTTTTGAGAGTAGTATAACTATTCGATCTTTTATTTTTCTTGTGTATCCCTCAGTAAACCCCAAAGAAACGCCGCAGCCAGGATATTCTTATAATGGCGGTCAGTAGGATGTCTGGGATCGACTTCTGGACCAAGGACTACCAGACAGGTGAGGAGGCTGCATTCGCGATTTTGCGTTGATTCAGCTAACAGGACAAAAGGTCTCTATACCCTGTACACGCGCATGTTCCAAGGTTTCAATGAGCTGGCTGATATTTCCGCCACGATCGACACGATTAGTACCGCCGAGGATGAGTACGGCAGGCGGTTGATCGACCTTGGGGACAGGCAGATGAAGGGCTTTGGACGGGAGAGGGGACCGAGTCTCTTCGCTGCCTTTCGCAAGTCAAACGACGAGCTAGTCGCCCAGGGCAAGCAGCATGTGAAGATCTCTGAGAACATCAACGAGTGCGTGCTACTTCCGCTTGGGAACTGGGCCATGGTTCACGAGGGCGAGGTCAGACGAGCGTACAACGAACGGACTAAGGAAATCGCGGGATTCAACAACATGCGCAAGGCTCTCGACAAGGCCTACAGGAGCTTCCAGTCCAAGCACGACGCGTTGGCGGTCGAGCAGGAGAAGGATCAGGCACGCCGCGAGCAGGAAGAGGAAGACGAGCCCGCAAAGGGTGCCGTCGACGCCGCCGAGAGTGATGAGAACGTAAAGCCCGAGTTAGCACGGACCGGGACAAATCGGTCGTCTAGTGTAGCAACCGAGGACGACGTTTTCTTTTTAATCGGCGGCACCGATTACGAGCGCAATAGCGTCGGAATTTTACTGTCAAAAATGCTGGATGATATTCCTCGGGCGGACTTCTCGAACATGTTCACATACAAGGAAACCTCCAGTGGGCATGCGATTACCGAGTGGATAATGCGCGAATTGCGCATCCAGCGTATCGAAAACGCCGAGCAGGTTGGGCAGGAGCTTGTTGGTTACGGATTTTTGAAGTTTGCCGGATTCGGAGCACTGAACAGCGCATTCGCAAATAGCGGCACGCTTCGCTACCAATGGACGAAAAAGGCGTTTATGTACGCGGGCAAGGCTGACGAATCGACGTTCACAAATGGAATACTCGACAACATCGTCAGCGCTGCCACCGGCAAATCCCTCGTCAACGGCATCCCGACCGATGAGACTCCGCTTCAGCGTGCGGAGAGGGAGCGAGCGGCCGCGAACGACGCCTATATTAAGCTGGTCGCGCAAGTAGACGCTGCACGGTGTACGCTCGAAGACGGTCTCGAGGAGCACTTTGAGCACATGCTGAACCTGGAGAGCCAGCGTGTCGACAGGGCGAAGGGCGCTCTGGAATTGCTGGCGTCAATCGTGCAAAACACTGCGGCGAGACTGGTTGACTCGTTTGAGCGTGTGACGCGGGAGTGCAATAGCATCGAGCCGAGCCGCGACATTCGGTATTTTTCATGGGCATACCGAACTGGTCCTTATTCGCCGAGAGTGGATGTGTACAACAACGGGTACCTCGGCAACGACATGAAGCAGACGTTCGGCGTGCCTCTGATGACCCGCATATTTGATGAAGGCGAAACTCGGAGGCGGCCATTTATCGTGACGACAACGTTGACGTATCTGGATGAGCAATACAAGAGGCTTACAAGTGAGGACAAGTCCACGGAGGATCTTGTGAACATGTGGGTCCAGAATGTGCCGTTGCGAGAAGTGCACGCATTGCGAGCAAAGATCAACAATGGCTTGCCATTCGTGTTTCCTTCCCAGGCAGCGGAATACGCCGGCCCGGTTGTGACAACAGACGTGTTTGAAGGGTATTCTGTTCCTGTGGTCATTGCGCTGCTGAAGCTTTACCTGCTTGAACTTCCTGAATCTCTCATCGAGCCGAAAATGTTGGTGCATCTGAAGTACTACTACTCCAAACGACCAGCGGACGCAGAGGAGACCGCGAACGTGCAGCAACATATTGCACTGCCGCTGGCAAAGATACTGGCCTCCATGGAGCGAGCGAACAGACAGACGCTGAGTCCAGTGATCGCGCATCTCGTCAAACTGGTATCGATACGGAGCGTTGTTAACGGCGTCAAGACAGAGGATCCTCGTGTTGGCGGCTTCCGAGAAAAGTTAGCCCACGAGTTGTCTAGCGGTGAGTGGTCTGAAGGGCTGATTTGTGCCCGAGGGGAAAAAAGGGGGGCTAATGTCGCCATTTAGTTTTGCTACGACCGAGCGACGTTGGCCAGAGAGAGTTTGTCTACAGTGACATCGGCGTACGACTACTAGTCGATCTCCTGCGGTTCCGCAAGCAGATCTTTGAAGGAGTCAGGGCGCTGGAGAACGCCGCGGACACGTCAAGTCTCCTAAGCGACAGGCACCGCTCGCTGCAGGCGCCGGCGCCCTCGGAGACGAACCGGAGGCAATATCAGGAAGAGCGAAACCTTGCTATTCAGAATCGTACGCACGCGATGTCGCCACAGCCGCAGCTACAGCCGACAGGCGGCGCTGCGAGGACGCTGTCGCCTACCGGTTCGGCTGATGGGGACGACGGATTTACACAGGGACACCGGCAGCAGCAGAGCCTGACGCTCGTGTTGACGCCGTCTTCGAGACGGCGTGCGTCGTCGTTACTCGCTGGCAGCACGCCGGTGGGCGGGCAGACCAGCCCCGTGCGCGGTGGACCGCCCGGCGCAATATTGCCGCCTGCCACTCCACCGCCGCTTGGCAGCAACGGTGCCGCCGGTCCTGTGCCCTTGATTGTCGAGCCGGACGAGTCGAAGACTGTCGAGGTCGGCGACGATCTTGGCCAGGACGACAAGACAAACAACCGGCGCGCGAGCCTGCAGTACGGCAAGGGCCGGAGTCTTGTCGGCGAGGGCGACGGCGGCTTGAGCAGCAGCAGTAGCAGCGACAACATCGTCAACAACAACAACAACGACAGCACTGCGCGGTCGTCGCTATCTGCGGACGAGACGGCAGGAGTGGGTGCGGCATCGCAACGATTTAGACGCGTGCAACTTATAGATGCTGAATATGAAGATTGAGCTTGCCTGAATGCGAAGATGGGAGTTCTTTAGTCTTTTTTGGTTGTTTAGGAATTTTTTTTTGGGAGGTTTTGTATTTGGAATATGCATGATGATTTCATATAGTACACGTTGTTATATTACCAGCCAAGTCTGTCTTTTTATTCTACGATCCGATTGGAACCTCGAGCAAAAAGAGGACCATCAGCAGTTTTCTTTTCCCGGGAGCTATCGTCCCGCCTTGCCGATGCCAAACTTGACCACATGACACTCGAGCGAATCGATGTCGAGCAGGACGATCTCGGCGGTGTCGGAGAACTTGGGGATCGCAATCAGGCGCACGTGCTGGCCGTCGGCGCCCTCAACGACGGCGGTCTGGAACGCGGGCTGGTTGCCGGCGAAGTAGACGTGGGGCGACTCGTGGAGCAGGAACGGGTCACGGTCGCCGAATGTGTAGGTCCCTGTAGTCCAAGGATGCGGTTAGTAGACAAGTCTGAAAGGTACACGCAGGAGCAGGCTTACATAAAGTATCGGGTGCGGTGGGGGCACAGTGTTGCCATCTGAGAGTGTATTCCATGATTTTCAGGCGGTCTGTGTCTTCAACGTATTTGAATACGTCGTCGATCGTTTGCCCGCCAGTCCCCAAGATCCTAGATGAACCGACATAAGCAAACAGAAAGCCTTCAAAAATAACACCCCCCGTCTGGATAACATACTTGAGGCCGTCGAGCTCCCACCACGACGGATTCGTCACGGATCGGAAGGACGAGAATCCCCGGGCGCGCGGCAGGAGGACGGGGTGGATGGCCTGCTGGGGCACGGACGCGTTCGTGGGATCGTGCGCGCCGGGCATGAGGTCGACGGGGACGGAGAGGCTGATGTCTGCGAGGATGCTGTCGAGCGTCGTGCTGGGCAGCGGGCTGAATGTCGCCGCCGCGCTGTTTCCGTATTTCTTTTTGGCTGGGCGCTGGCTGGTGGCGGCAGGTGTGGTCGATGGTGGCTGTGGTGTGCTGTTGGCGGATGGAGATGAGGAAGGACGTTGTGGCTCGGCGAAGGAGTTTCCGGCAAAGATGACATGTATGATGTCCATTGCATGGCCGGTGTCCTGCAGTGCAGATATGATCAGAATATGGTACTTTCTCGAGGTTGTCGCATTTCCGGTAAGCCACTTACCGAAGAGCCGGTCAGTTCGCCGGTGAGGTACTCCACCAGCATGCTAGTCTCGTATCGCTCGTGCTCGTCACCACTGACGTTCACGCCCGACAAAAGCGCGATGTATCTCTTCCGTTTGCTCACCGCCGCGACCGTGTCGTGGTCGGCGCGGTCCTCCGCCGCAGCCAACACACTCCGCGGCAGCTGGGGCGCGAGGTCGGGAAAGCGAAAGTCGACAACCTCAAACTCGCCGCCGGCGGTCTCGCTGCCGAGGACGGCGACGACGCAGCCCGTGACGAGCGGCATGTGGCTCGCGCGCAGGACCGCGCCGACGAGCTGCACGCGGCCGCTCTCGTCCTCGAGCATGACCTCGTCGCGCGCGGGGTCGGCGAACTTGTCGTCGGACACGGGCTTCGTCGTCCAGAACTCCTTCGTGATCTCCTCGAGGATGTTGGGCTTGAGCGGCATCTCCATGTAGATCGTGCCGACGATCCAGCACAGCTCGGTCTGGCGCACGTCGAGAACGCGCCGGACGTGTTTGACGGTCTGGTTGGAGATCTGGCCTCGCAGGGTTAGTTTATCGCTGCAGGGCTGAACACAAAAGAGACCGACCTTCATGCCGTCCCACGCCTCGGACGCGACCTTCTCGACAACTGGCTTCAGGATGGCAAGCCGCAGGAAGTACAGGTTCGCGTACTGCAGCTCAAACGAGCGCTGGTTCGGCGCGAGCACGAACTCGTCGTTGTACTTTGCAATCGGGACGCAGGCGCCGGCGTCGTCGTGCCGCTTGAGTGTTGGGTACGTCGTCGATTCGCCTGCACTGCAAGAACCACGGGCTGGTTAGGACGGGCCGCAATATATGAAAATTGAGAAGTCAAGCAACGCATACTCTGGCGCTTTCAGCAGATCGTCTGCGTCCACAACCATGGCTGCGGGAACGGGCATCGCGGTCATGCGTCTTTGTGTGGTCGGAGGAGGACGCGAGAACGCGGACCGCGTTTTCAATTAGCACGCCCGCACGTGATGCCGTGATGTCGCGTCCAGCTTAAGACCGCTGCTCCATTAAAAGCGCGGTCCGCAGATCTGGGGGCAAAAGCACGCCAACGCCTGCCGGACTCACCGCCCGAGCCGCATCGGATCCTCACCATTTTTCCGGACCCGGATCCAAGCAAGCAAGACCGGACGGGAACCCACGAACGACGACGACGACGTCCGCCCGCATCGCACACACGCACACACGCACACCGCGATGGCCTCCTGTCGGCCACTCCCGCGGCCACTGCTGCACGCTCTTTGCCGCCGCCCGCAATTCGCCCGCTCGTTCTTCTCCCTCCCGTCGTCCGCCACATCCTCGTCGTCCTCGCCCCTGTCGCCCGCGCCCCAGACGTTCTCGCTCACGCGCACGCTGCCACACCGGCCGGCGCTGCTGTACGCGGTCGTGTCCGACATCGACGCGTACCACAAGTTCGTGCCGTACTGCGTCGCGTCGGAAGTCACCCAAAGGGACCCCGCCACAAAGCAGCCGACGAAGGCGACGCTCCGCGTCGGCTGGAACGCGTTCGAGGAGAGCTTCGAGAGCGAGCTCACGTGCGAGGAGCCCTCAAGCGTGACTGTATGTTGTTTTCTTTGTCGTACGAGGCAGAGCCTGGCTAACCTCTGAACACAGGCGCAATCGTTCAAGCACTCGCTCTTCCAGACGCTCTACACGCGGTGGCGCATCTTCCCGGACCGGGACCCCGAGAAGGGCCGCGTCACGCTCGAGCTCAAGTTTGCGTTTGCGAACCCGCTCTACAACGCCGTCTCGTCCACGTTTGCGCCGAAGGTGACGTCGATCATGATCGAGGCGTTCGAGAAGCGCATGGGCGAGGTCGCCCTGCAGCAGGACGAGGACGCCGGGGCGGAAGAAAAAAGTAGGGCGCGCGGGGCCAGCGGCGAATGAGGTGGCATATTGCATATAGAATAAATCCCAGGAACTTTTGCATTGAATCAATCAAACTTTGTCTCTACTCGTACATGCATGTCATATCTTACACGTCTGATCCACAACAAAAAGATTAGTTCTACCATTTACAGATCCTCCATCTTCATCGCCAAGACCTCGTCCATCTGCCTGAGGGTGAAGTCGACCACGTAGCTCTCCTCGAGGATGTCGCTCATGCGGGCAAAGTGCCGCTCGCTGTACGGCACGAGCGCGTCGAGCGTCTTCTTGATATCCTCGACCTTGAGGAGCTCCGCGGGCGGGTACGCGACGAGGACGACCTGGAGCACGCGCTGGGCGATCGCCGCGGTCCGCGCGTTCGTGTTCCAGTCCCGCACGCGGCGGAGGAGGACGCCGAGCTGGGCGGGCTCGAGCCCGGCGAGGACGCGGTCGACGTCGCGCAGGCCCGTCACGGACCCGTGCTCGGCGTTGTCGGCGACGACGGTGCGCAGGAGCGACAGCAGCCGGCCGGGGTGGTCGAGCGAGAGCGCGAGCAGGACCGCGTTCTTCCACTGGCGCCGCAGGACGTAGTTGTCGAGCTCCTGCTCCTTCTCGACGAGCTCGGCGGCCTGCTCGTCCTTGCGCGCGAGCTCTGCCGCCGTGACGTCCTCCCAGAACGTGATGACCGAGTCGCCGCCGCCCGAGGCAAACACCTTGTCGTCCTGCCGCGGCGCGAGCGACCAGACCTTGTCCTCGTGGTTGTCGAGGGTCGCGTTGCACTCGCCGGTCTTGACGTCCCAGACCTTGACGAGGCCGTCGCCGCCGGCGCTGACGACCTGGGCGCCCATGCTGACAAAGACCGCCTTGAGCACCGAGTTTGTGTGGCCCTCGAACGTCTTGAGGCAGGTGTAGTCGCGGATGCTCCAGACCTTGACGGTCTTGTCGCCGCTGCCGGTGACGACGACCTTGTCGTACGGCGAGAACTTGACGGTCCACACGCCGCGCTTGTGGCCGCGCAGGATGCCGACCGTCTCGCCTTCCTCGGCGTCCCAGATCTTGACGGTGCGGTCCTGGGACGCGGTCGCGAAGAACTCGTCGTTCGGCGCCACGTCGACCGCGTTGATGTCCTTCTCGTGCGCCTTGCGCGTGTAGACCGGCTTCGCGACAGTGGCGGGCTCGGTCCAGGCCGCGGCGGCCTTGCCTGTGATCACTTTTGACGACGGCGGCGGCGGCACGGCCCACCGCTTTACGGTGAGGTCCTGAGAGCCCGTCATGACAAACTTGGGATAGACCGCCCGCTCGACGAGCCGGGCTAGGGCGACGCCGCCGATGGAGCCGAGGTGGCCGGTGAATGTGGCGTAGAGCTGGAACCCGTCGTCCGTGCTGGATTCATCATCCTCGTCGTCGTCGTCGGTGGCGGCGGCGGCGGCCGTCCACCGCCAGATCCTGGCGGTGTTGTCCTTGCCCGCACTCGCGAGCCAGAGCCCGTCGAGCGAGGCGTCGATGCAGATAACGATGTCGGTGTGGCCGGTGAGCACGGACGACGACTGCGTCGCGGTCGACGTGATGCGGATCTCGGGCGAGTTCGTCGCGAGCGCGAGCTGGGTTGACACGCCGCCGGCGGCCTCTGCTGGGCCGACGTAGGCGAGGTCGATCACCTCGCCGTTGTTGCCGGACAGGAGGCGC
This sequence comes from Lipomyces sp. NRRL Y-27488, assembly GCA_030556275.1. Taxonomy (NCBI): domain Eukaryota; kingdom Fungi; phylum Ascomycota; class Lipomycetes; order Lipomycetales; family Lipomycetaceae; genus Lipomyces; species Lipomyces sp. NRRL Y-27488. The sequence continues at coordinate 23,018 of JAKTPS010000154.1, read as the reverse complement.
GAGATGGGGATGTCGGTTGACGCGAGCGAGTGCTCGACGAGAGTCTGGTCGGACAGGACCGCAATCAGGTCGGTCCATGACGGGTAGTATCTGCAGGATCGGTTAGCGGGCGTGCGAACACAAAGATGATGACGATGAACACTTGCATGATGTCTGCGACGCCGACTTCTTCGGACGTGCGAACTTTGCCTCGGTCGGGCGTCTCTTCCTCGCCCGAGTCGACGGACCACAGTCTGACGACGCCGCGTTCGCCGCCGGTGTATATGAGCTGGTGGGCAGAGTCGGATACGAGAGTTCCTGGGGCGAGGAACCCCACGGTTTCGAGAGACTGGACGAATGTGTTAGCCTGAGCAAACAAGGAACTACTTCAAACAAGACAGCGCACTTCAAACACGAGGATGGTCTTGACGAGCGAGTACTTCCTCGTGTCCCACACGTTGACGACCTTGTCGCGGCCGCCGCTGACCAGGAGGGAGCCGTCGGCGCTGAAGTCGAGCCCGCGCACGACGCTGACGTGGCCGTCCTCGAGCGTGGCGACGCACCTGCGCTTGACGAGGTCCCACACGCGCACGGTCGCGTCGTCCGAGCCGGACGCGACCTGCCAGCGCGTGCCGCCCTGGCGGCCAAAGATGCGGACGGCGCTGATGACGCCGGTGTGGCCGCGGAAGGTGTGGGTGTTGAACCCGCCCGCGAGGTCCCAGACCTTGACGGCGTGGTCGGCCGCGCCGGTCGCGACGAGGGTCGAGGTGGCGTCGATGTGGAGGACGATGACGGGGCCGTCGTGGGCCTTGACTGTGCGCACGAGCCGGCAGTCGGGCAGGGCGTAGATGCGCATCTGCAGCGAGCGCGAGCAGACGACGAGGAAGTTGCCGTCGGGGGAGAGCGCGAGTGTTGTCACTTGTTCCGTGTCCTGAGCATGGATCAGTCAGTCAGCGCGCAAGTCAGTCTCGGTAAAAGAATCAGACAAGGAACATACGCCGGTGATCTTGTTGAGGCGCTGGCCGGAGCCGAGATCGGTGAGGACGACGTCCTCGCCGTACGCGGTCGCGAGCAGGCGCTGGTCGTGCGAGATCGACGCCGCGCCGCCGATGAAGAAAGGCTCGATGGCGGTGTGGGCGAACGCCGTCTTGAGCACGACGGACGAGTCCACGGGCGCCATGTTGCTGCGTTTGTGCGGTTTCTGCTGGCGGTTTTTGTGATGTCTGTGTTAACTTCCCGTCTCGGGCCAAAAAAATTTCGGGCGTTGGGACGTTCGGTTTAGAGTTTAAAGACCGTCCCGAATCGGCAGCGCCATTCAAATTCGAGGCCGTCGACCACGCATTTCACCCGACCATTGGAGGAAATTCGAGGAAAAATGGCACCGCTGCTGTCGAAATCTCTCAAGGTCGCACTCGTGCAGCTCGCCGCGACGGCGGACAAGACGCGGAACCTGGCGCGGGTGAAGGAGCACGTCGTGAGGGCCGCCACGAACGGCGCCCAGCTCGTGGTTCTCCCTGGTGAGTCTGAAAACTTCGAGTCATGAAAGAATTACGACTCACACGCGGTCTGCAGAATGCTTCAACTCGCCGTACTCGGTCGCCGCGTTTCCCGAGTACGCGGAGGCGATCCCGACGGGCGAGACGACCACGTTTCTGTCGGAGCTGGCAAAGGAGACGTCCATCTACTTGGTCGGGGGCTCGATCCCCGAGCGCGACGCGGACGGCAAGCTCTACAACACCTCGCTGAGCTTCTCGCCCGACGGCGACCTGATCGCGAAGCACCGCAAGGTGCACCTGTTTGACATCGACATCCCGGGCAAGATCCGGTTCAAGGAGTCCGAGGTGCTCAGCGGCGGCAACAAGGTGACCGTGTTCGACGTGCCGCCGTTCGGCCGCGTCGGCCTCGCGATCTGCTACGACATCCGGTTCCCCGAGCTCGCGTCCGTCGCGGCGCGCCGGGACGGCGTGTTTGCGATGATCTACCCGGGCGCGTTCAACACGACCACCGGCCCGCTGCACTGGGACCTGCTCGGGCGCGCGCGCGCGGTCGACAACCAGATCTTCGTGCTGCTGTGCTCGCCGGCACGGGACATGACGGCGGGCTACCACGCCTACGGCCACTCGATGGTCGTCGACCCGAACGCGCACATTCTTGCCCAGGCCGGCGAGGGCGAGGAGATCGTCTACGCCGAGCTCGGCGCGGGCACGATCGAGGACGTCCGGAGCGGCATCCCGGTGACTTCTCAGCGGCGATACGACGTCTATCCAAACATCGCCGACGCCGTCAAGCCGTCCGCGTTTTGAAGCCTACGGGCCATGTGTGTAAATCGTAAACAACTGAATTAATTCTAGTCCTTTTTACATACACAAGACGAAGAAAAAATGCACCAGTATTCTTTTAAATTTCCATAATACACAAAAAAAAACAAAAGCCGAATGTTTCCCAGCCCCGGTTTCTTTTCTTTTTTTCTTTATTTCTTCTTGCTGACACCGACGGTCTTGCCCTTTCTGCCGGTGGTCTTGGTGTGCTGGCCCCGGACACGCAGGCCCCAGTGGTGTCGCATACCTCTGTGGGCACGGATCTTCTTCAGTCGCTCGATGTCGTCACGGAGCTTGCTCTCGAGCTGATTCGCGAGGACCTGGGTGTCCTTGCCGTCGACGAAGTCGCGCTGACGATTGAGGAACCATCCGGGGATCTTGTACTGGGTCGGGTTCTGGACGATGGTGACGACACGCTCGAGCTCCTCGACGGTGAGCTCACCGGCTCTGCAGAGGACGGGCGGGGTTAGCGGCGGGCACACATCTAGGTGACAAGGAATCGGCGGTTACCTCTTGTTCAAGTCGACATCGGCCTTCTTGCAGACGAGGTTGGAGTATCGGCGACCGACACCCTGTAATGTAAAGCGCGGTCAGCGGCGAGGCCAAAATAGTCGGACGGCGGCGGGGTTTCAACGTACCTTGATCAAGGTGAGGGCGTACATGATCTTGATCTTGCCGTCAACATTGGTGTTGAGGAGACTGCGCGAGGAGAGCAATGTCAGTATGCGTGTTGTCATGTTGTCGATTACGGGGCCCTGGGGGGAGGTCGAACGTACCGAAGGATGTGCTGGAAGTTTCCGGCTTCGACGACGAAAGACTGTCGGGGAGATAAGTGTCAGCCTGGTGCTGCCGTGCGACATACGACGACGACAAGGAACATACCATGATTGCGGTGGTTGTGGGGTGGACGGTGAAGGGCGACTTGCGTGGGATCTTCGATCGTGAACCGGCGATAATTTGCTATGGGCGGGTTGACTTGGGAGCAGCCTCTTGGCCGAGAACGGACGGGGAAACCCTAAGGCAAAAACGCAGTCACGCGGCAGTTCCGAATTGGGCTAACCCTAACGCCGCACGCCGCACGCCGCACCGGCGCGCACTTGTGGCCCCAGAACAAGCCAGTCACGTGTGCCCCGGATAAGGGCAAGGGCCAGGATAAGGGTTGCAAGGGTTAGGGCAGGGGTTAGGGCCGGCCAAAGTGCTCCGCCGTGTCGCCCGCATCTCGAGTCCATGTGGCCTCTTCCAGCACCCCCCCCAAGAACCCAGAGGCTCGCATGACCGCCATGACCGCGTCCTACTTCCGCGCACAGCCCGCCGGCACCGCCGTGCTCGACGCCGTCCTCGACGAAAAGGCCACGCTCCTCGCCGCTGATCTCGCCGCGGCACAGCAGCAGCAGCAGCAGTCGCCGCCGCAAACCCCGGGCGCCGACGATAACAACAGCGAACTCGCCGCGAACACGCCGCCTCTCACGCCGAGTGCGGATCTACTCCGCCCGCAGCAACAGCAACAGCAGCAGCAGCAACAGCAGCCGGCCGCGCGGTTCAGCGCGCTCGCGACTTCCTACTACCCCGAGACCGCGGCGCGCCACACGCTGCCGACAAAGTCGCAGATCGCGCTGCAGCGGCGGCTCGCGCTCGCAAACCTGCCGCCGATCACGCCCGTCACGACGCGGTCGAAGGACCGGCGCGCGTCCGCCTCGGCCGCGACGCTGACGACCACGATGACGACGCTGACGACCACGACCACGACCACCACAACCACCGCGCACTGCGGCGACGACGACGACGGCCTGCCGCCGCCTTCTTCGTACGCGGCCGACATCGACCTCGCGACAAACACAGACTACATCGCGCTCTCGTCCACGCTCGAGCTGCTCACGTCCCAGCGCGACGCCGCGGCCGACGACATCGCGGCCCTGCACCGGCTCAAGGCCGCCGCGCTCGACGACCCGGCCGGGTTCATCGACCGGCTCCGGCGCGACGGCGACGTCGCCGGCGCGCCGCGCATGCAGGCCATCGTGCGCGCGCCGGTCGTGCGGTGGAGCAAGTACGGGATCTCGAACCCGTCGCTCGAGAAGGAGATCGAGCGCGGCGTGGTCGACCGCGACCGCCGCTTCGGCGCCGTTCGCGTCTTTGGCGACCCGCCCGGCCACCGCAAGGCGAGCGCCTAGTCTTTGGTTCTATGTTGCTGCATCTTCTTACGACTTGATTTTTCCTACATTTTGTTCTCATGACGAGTGTTGTTATATCTACTACACAGGAGTTTTGATGGGTTTATTACTGCTTACTATATTACGACGTGTCTTGTACATTTTGATCTCTTCTTTTTATTATTGCTTTGTATGTACATAGTTACGGTTCCGGGTTTTCAAGGTGTAGAATGCTATCATCGTGTTTTTATTGTTTCCTCACATTCATTCGCATTCATGGGCCCTGCACGACCTGGACCTTGTTCTTCTTCTATATGGGATATGGCGTCAGTGACGTGGCTCCGCGAAAAAAACAAGCAATCCAAACACAAACCTGCCACGCCGACATGTCGTCCTCGGTCTTCTTGTACTCGCCCACGAGCTGCTTGAGCACGGTCTCGACGCCGGCGAGGTTGACCTCGAGCGCGGGCACGACGTCGCCGACCGTGCGCTCGACCAGCACGCCGCCGACCATGCGGAAGCACCTGCGCGCGGGCGGCAGCGGCCGGAGCGTCTCGAGCACGAGCTTGTGCTCGTCGCCCTCGCTCTCGAGCTCGCCGATCTTCTGCGCGAGCTGCTGCAGCGCCGACTTGTATGTGTTGTACTGGGCCTGGAGGTCTGCGCTGGGGTCAGCTGGGTAAAGGAGAGAGGAACCCAGGACGGGCACTCACCTGACTGCTTCTTTGACGCGGCCGCGGTCGCTGCTGCTGATGACGAGTCCGCCATGCTGGAGACTGAGGACTGTGTGGATTATATTCGTGGTCTTCGCGGTCTTGTTCGTTGTTCGTGATGGTCGACTCCAGAGAGCGTGGCGTTACCCTGCGCCTTCCTTCCCATCTCGTCGTTCGTCTCATCCAGGATCACGACATCCCCACGAGACTCGAGAGTCGCCATTGAAGCTGCGTCGTCCCTCCCGCTCGTGATGGTACTTGGACTGCTCTGATCACGACACATCTACTGCGCCCACAACCATGCATCCCGACCTGAGCAACCCGTCCAACTTCATCGACTGCTCCGACGTGATCCTCGCCCTCCAGGACTGCCACCGCGGCCTCGGCTTCCTCGAGCGCCAGTTCGGGTGCAACAACCTCAAGGACGACGTCAACCGCTGCCTGCACGCGGCCCGCCTGCAGCGCCGGCGCATGAACAACACGGACGGCCGCCGCCGCGACGAGCTCCTCGCAAGGCTCCACGACCAGGGCCTCGACCAGACCTACGGGCCCGAGCTGGCCGAGTACAAGCGCCGCCAGCTCGGCGCGGCCAGCCCGACCGGTCCGGACAGTAGTAGCCAGCAGACGGCCAAGAGCTAGCCCTTCGCGGAGTCTGTGGGTGGCGGCGATGAGGTAGGGCGGTGGTCGTGTTTCTCTTGGGGTTCTTTTTGTATATACACACACACACACATAACACTGCATCTCTCACTTCTACTTGCCAAACTTGTGATGCTTCTTGCCCTTCAGCTTGTCCGCCCGGGCAAAGTTCTCCGGCGTCGGGTCGTACTTGTCCTTCCAGATCCACGACTGGCCGACCTCGGCCTTGCCCGCCTTCTCCGCCATCCGGTAGAACTGGGCCGCCATGAGCTTGTCCTTTGCGCACCCGAACCCTTCCAGGTAGCACCACGCTGCCGGTCAAGTCAGCAAAAGGACCAGAATAATACCAATTAGAAAGAGAAGCACATACCCGTCTCCGTCATGGCGTCCGGGTCGCCCAGGTTCGCCGCGGTCTCGTAGTACTGCTTCGCGGCGGCCGCGTCGGCCTCGACGCCCCAGCCGTAGCGGAAGCAGTTCGCGAGCTCGAAGATCGCGAGCGTGAGCTCGCCCTTCATGCCGCCCGCGCCGGCGCGCGCGTTGCGCGACGTGACCTTGACGTTGGCGGCCCGCGCGGCGGCCTCGACCGCGGCCGAGCCGGACGCGGCCTGGCGCAGGTACGCGATCGCGGCGGCCGGGTCGGGCGCGACGCCCCAGCCGTGCCGCAGCGCGAGCCCGTACAGGACCTGCGCGAGCGGGTTGTTGGCGCCGGCGGGGTCGGCCAGCCGGCCGAACATGGCGGTCGACCGCGGCAGATCGTTTTGCTCGTGCAGGTCGATCGCGGTCTGCAGGTCTGCTTCGGTCGTCGTCGCGGCCGATACCTCTGTCGGCGGTTCCACGGAGCCGCCTGTGGGCGGCGCCGGCTGCTGCACGCTCAGCCGCGACATGTGGCTCGCGACGGACGACGCGTGCGACGACTCCTGCTCGGCGAGCAGCACGGCCCGGCGCTCCCACTCGTCCTCGACCGCGCGCCGCTTGACCGTGTCCGCGCGGTCGAGCACGGCGGCCGCGCGCGTGCTCGCCTCCGGCACGTCCTCGGGGATGTGCACGCTCGACGCGGACGCGCTCCGGTGCCGGCCGCGCAGGAGGTCCTGCACCGACGCCGACGCCGACGTCGCGCGGCCGTGGGGCGCGGTCACGCTGCCGGGCGAGGACGACGTCGGGAAGGGCGAGTCTCTGTCCGGCGACGCCGACGCCGCGGACGCGTCCGACCGCCGGCGCGAGCGGAACGGGGCCTTGAGCGCGTCGGACAGGCGCCGCCGAGACCGGCTCCGGACGGCATCGTCCGCTGTGCCGCCGACACTTGACGGCGGTGTCGCCTGGTCGGGCGTCGTCAGGTACGTGTTGTCCTGCGGGCTGAGGCTGTCGTTGCCGGCGCTGCTGACGGCGTGAAACTGGTGCTCGGCGCCGCCATAGACGACGTCGAGCGACCCGACCGAGCTGATTGTGAAGGACTGGCCGCCGTGGACGTAGGGGGCGTGGACGTAGGGGCCGTGGATGGCCTTCCCACCGGCGTAGTCTGGCTCGCTGTGCTCGTGCTCCTCCGAGCTTGATATAACAAATATCGGCGTCGTCGGCGTCGGCGTCGGCGTCGGCGTCGTCGACGAAACCGCCGACGGCGGCCACAATCGTGGGCTGGACCCGCGGCCCGGATCGTAGTGTGAAGAAGTATCGGCGGCGAGCGTGGCAAGACGCAGTCGCGGCGGCAGGTGCTCTTGATCCCCGCGTCCGCCGTCGAACTCGTCGTCAAAGTTCGTGATCCGCAGCGCGCGCTGCCGTTCCGGCGGCGGGTCGGCCGCCGGGGTGTCTGAGAGGGTGTAGATCGGGTACGCCCTGCCTGCCTGCGGGTTCGCGTGCTGCTGCTGCTGCTGCTGGGCTGGCTCTGGGTAGGCGGGCGACGCGGGCGAACGACTCGGTAGCGACCGCGCCGGGCTTCTCGTCACGGGCGAGATCTCGGACGACAGCGGCCGGATCCTGGTGACGTCGTGAGAAACAATCAGAACCGCCGGACTGTGTGCGGACACGGGAGTGTCGTCGTCGTCGTCGTCGTTGTCGTCGTCGTCGCTGTCGTCCACCTCCTCGTCCTCCTCCCCCTCCCCCCTCCAGTTCTGCTCATTCCAGTCGCCAGGCGCACGCAATGACCCGTCGTCCGGCGTCGGACTGTACGTCGGACTGTAGGCCGGACTGTGGGCCGGCCGGCCGGGCGAGGACGGTGGATCATGCTGCGGCTTGGCGCCGGTGATGGGGGAAGCTGACGAGACCTTGGTCACGCCGAGCACGTTGAAGGACGACTGGGGCGGGGGCTTTGGGTGGTGCCTGAATCTGTGCATGGCCGAGTCGCGCGTGGGTGCGTGGCCTTCATCTGGCGGGGGGTCTACGTGGTCTATATAGTTCTTTTGTGTGGAGTCGTGGTTCTCGTCCTCGGGCAGGCTGAGAGCGGCGCAGGACGTTCACAGCCACCCGCGAACGGCGACCGGAATACGTAAGATGCAGCCGTATCAGGCAACCGTCAAACATTATTCTCTCTCTAGAAATACAATCAACTCTCTCTTTGTTGAAGGCCGACAGGGTCCTTTTTTTGTTCTCACGCCGCCTAGAATACAAAACATCATCGCCGCCGGATTTTGGGGGTTTTCTTTTTGTGCAGAAGGGCGACGGCCACGTTCTTCCTCCCAAAAAAGAAAAAAAAATGAAGAACGAAGAATGAAATAATGACGAATGAAAGCAAAAGGGAAGTAAACGGGAGACAGTCCACTTTGTGCGTGTGTGTGTGTGTGTGTGTGTGTGGAGTCATTTTGGTCGATCATCCGAGACGGCGTAACTAGTTGGCTCGCAGTCAATACTGACGTGGGTCTTTTACAAACACACGGTCGAGACAGGTTCTATACTCACGTTGTCCAGGAGATCCTGCAACTCTTGATCTGTCTTTTTCTTTGCGAGACTGGTAAGAGCAACTGTCAGTATGGATCTCCCCCTCGGCTCACGAGGACGTCCAACTAAAGAGTAAGTACTACCTTGGCACCAAAGTCTTTGCCTCTTCTGCATCCTCGCACGATAGGGAGCCTTTGGAACAAGTAAGCAGCGGCCACATGCGCGACAGCACAAAACAAACACCACCCACCAAGTTGTGCGATCTCGAACGGATGCAGGTCCACATTCTCAGGACTCTTGAGGACTCGCTCGACCGCGCTGACGGTCTCCTCGTCCCGGAACCTGGCAAAGATCGAGAGGTACTCTTGGGTTTTGCGGACGATCCTGCGAGACAAAGACACGCCCCCCGTTAGCCACATTTCGAAAACCACGTGGTGCAGCTGCAAAGTGGCACGCACGGATTCGAGGAGAGCTCCTCCTCGTAGTCGTCGTCCTGGTTCATCTCCTCGTACGCGGCATCGCCGGTGCCGCCGCCGGCGCGGCCGCTCCGCTCCCGGCGCTGGGTCATGAATGCCTTCATGAGGAGCCGGGCCTCGGAGAGGTTGAGCGCGATGAGCTGCTCCTCCTTGCCCTCGTGAGTGACCTGGACGAGGCCGAACTCGGGGCCGAGCTTGAGCGCGGCCGCGTCGACGTCCTCAATCAGGCCGTTGATGATGCGGCGGGGGCGCGGGCGGGTGGCCATTGTGGCGGGGAAGGGGGAGAGAAGGGGCGGGGCCGGGGCCGGGGGGGCGGGCGCGTGGTGTAGTGGGGACGCCGCCGGGTTCGTCGTTCAGTCTGTCGGATCAGACGACGGGGACCGAACAGAACGCCGGGCTGCAGGCGAGTCTGGCCGGAGACGAGCAGGCAGGAGGCGCTGGAGGAGGAGGAGACGGGGCGGATGGGGGTGGTGGAGTCGTGGGTGGTGGTGGTGGTGGTGGTGATGGGGTTTGATGGATTTCAAATTCTCGGGGCCTCAAAACTCAAACAGGAAGCTGACCTGCGAAACCTTGTTCGCATCACCACCTCTCACATGCCGCAGCCACCACGGCAGGCTGCAAGCCAGCAAGGCATTATCAGGGACGCTAGGGGTCCTCTGAGAGTAGGTCCAACCAGTGTCGTCCGCGGTGAGAACTCCAAATCTGCGCGCACTTTCCCGAACGAGTAATTCCATGTGCCCGGCAGGGGGGAGGAGCCCGTCCCCGGCAGCGCAGTCGAATTGGCGGCCCAGTGTGAGATATAAATGCTGCTGTATGGGACACATATTGCGCCGGCGCGTGTGGGAATGAGAGTGTGCCCGTGGTCCTGTTGTAAGACTAAAGCGGCAGGCGAACCTGGAATAGCCCTGCATGGCCAGCAATGTGCTGTGTGACAAGACCAGGTCGTTCGACGACGTCTGACTACTACATACTGGGTACTGGGCGTGCCTTTGAATGAACAGTGCCTTTGAGGAGGATCACTGCCGAGGCAGGCAGCCATGCCACATGTCTACAGCCACATCAGCCGGCGAAAGGCCGGCACCTTGGTTGTGGCGGACAGTCTACTTCGAACCTCGCGATGCAGAGAGATGCGCTGTCCGGTTCGAATTGAGGACAGTTGCAGACGAAGAAGAACAAGTGAAAACTAGAAGAACAAGAAGAAGAAGAACAGGAGAAGACCCAATTGGCGATAAGCCAACTCGACTATCACAGCTAAACCGACACAACGTGGTCGCCACCACACGCCCACGACCATCCACACAAGGACCACCCCACCGCCGCTGGCTCGCCCGTCGCTTTTTCCATCTTTTCTGAAAAAAAAAAAAAGAACGCCAGGCCAATCGCCGGCCGGTCCTTTGCTTGAAAAACAACCAGCCCGCAAAAGTCGCGCCCCGCGGGCGGCGAATTTGCTGGCGGCCCGGGTAGGGCGGGGGGCGAGGCGGCCGGTGGATGTGAGTCCAGTATAGCAGCGCGTACCTTGTAACAGTATGCGGCACGCTCTCCCGGGTCCACGCACACGGGCGGGCGATTAGCCAGGCGATAGTCGTTCTGTTCCTCCCAATCGACGACTAATTACATGTCCCGAATTGGTCGTCGTCGTCGTCGTCAGTCAGTCAGTGTCAATCTCGCCTCCTTCTCCTTGTTCGTCTTCTTCGTCTCCCTCGCCCTGCTCTTCTCTCTTTCGTCTCCAAGTCCTTCTCTTCTGCTCTTCTGCTCTTCTTCGTCGCCGTCGTCCGCAGTAGTGCCCGCCTTGTCTGCTCAGAGCCGTCGTCGTCCTCCCAACCTGCCACGCCGCACATCGCTCGGCCCAGCCTCCGTTCCCCATCACCACCACCAGCCCGCTAAGCAATGCTCGCCCTGCCCTTCTCCTATCCCTACCCGGCTCCGCCCGGCACCGGCTTCTGGGGTCCACGGTACGGTCTTCTTTTTCTTGTTCCCTTCTTTGCTCTCCTTTGCTCTCCGCATACGTCGTCCCAAGTTTGAGGTTTGTCCTCTCTGCACTGTTCGCAGCACCTGCTAACAGCCACCTCGTCTAGAACCTCGACCATAGATTGGTGTGAGGAAAACTACGTCGTCTCGCCCTACGTCGCCGAGGCGGTCAACACCATCACAAACGGCGCCTTCGGTATGCTCATCCTCTCAATCTCTCCCAGTCTTCCTCTTGCCATTCAGTTCGCTGACACTCTCTTCCCCAGTTGCCCTCGCATTCTACGCAATCTACAACGCCATCGTCCAAAAGCACGAGAAGCGCTTCATCCTGACCGCTTCCGGCTTCGCCCTCGTCGGCGTCGGCTCCTGGCTCTTCCACATGACCCTTCAGTACGAGTACCAGCTCCTCGACGAGCTGCCCATGATCTACGCCACCTGCATCGCGACCTGGTCCGTCTTCTCCTACGCCCGGCCCAAGAAGGACGCCATCCTCCTCGCCGTCTACATCTTCCTCGGCGCCGCCATCCTCACCGCCGTCTACCTGTACTTCAAGGACCCGACCATCCACCAGGCCGGCTACGCGGTCCTCACCGGCGCCGTCCTCTTCCGCTCCATGTACCTCACCATCACAAAGATCGACGACTCCGCCGCCCGCAAAAACATGTGGAAGACCGTCGTGATCGGCATCTCGACCTTCCTCAGCGGCTACGGCCTCTGGATGATCGACATCCACTTCTGCCACTCCCTCCGCTCCGCCCGCCGCACCGTCGGCATGCCCTACGGCTTCCTCCTCGAGGGCCACGGCTGGTGGCACATCCTCACCGGCCTCGGCGTCTACTACTACCTCGTCTTTCTCGAGTACCTCCGCGTCTGCCTCATCGGCAAGGCAAACCTCTACGTCTTTGTCTGGGAGAAGGGCATCTTCCCCCACGTCGACCTCAAGACCTCCGTCGCCGCCGCCGCCGCGAAGAAGCCCGCCAAGACCAAGAAGACCAACTAAGTACCTGTTAGTGTTTGACGTGTGCTATTAGAAAAAAAAAATCTCTGGCCCGCGATTTGCTTTTTGTCCTTTTTTTTTTTTTGTTTCACTCTGGTTTTATCTGCTACGAAGTATATATATTGTTATGAGGAATTCATGATGTCCACTCGTTTTTTTTTGTTGTTGTCAGGCTCGCGGTAGCCTCTTTATGACCTTTGGCCCCTCTTATCCTATTAAGTGACCTGCAGTGGTGGTGTCTCCAACTCCTCTTCCTGCCGTTCGCCACGTCCCCATTCCTATTTCAGGACGCGAACTCGAGCTCTCGAACCGGTTCCCTTTTTATTCTCACGATGTCATGCTTTTTTTTTGCTCCATGATTTTTCTGTTTCGCGTCTTCAACGGTTGTTTGTTTAAAAAAATGGGGGTTTGTGGGGACCTTGTCTATGACTTTGCCTTTGCTTCTTGTTTTTCTTCCCGGTGCTGTTCCCCGTTGGTGCGACACTGCGGTCGCCTTGTCCTATTCTTATGGGTTGTTGTATGCGTACGTGTTATATAGACTTGGGTGCAATCCTGCTCTTGTTCCATCTCCTCTCTCGTGTGCCTTTCCGCAAAAGAGATCGCAGCGACAGACCCGTGCCTCCTCTCTCGAAAGTTAGAAGGAACCAAAAAAAAAACGTAATATTGCTCAGTATTCCACCTGCGGTGGTCTTTTGAACTGCGAAAATGACGGCGTCTGTTGGTTTGTCTTGTCGCATCTGCCCCGTTTTGTTCTTTTTTTCTTTTTCTGGTTTTCTTGCGCCTTTCTGTTCTGAGGCTTCTTGTATAAATATATGGCTACGCCGAACTATTCTTCTTTTCTGGTGCGAGACACCCCTCGAAAAACGGTAGTTACAAAGGGGATTATTATTGCTCGTCGACGACGGACGTGGTATTATTCTTACAGCTTGTACTGATACAACAAATCATAAAGGGTATGCCTCTCATAAATGGCCCGCTTGCGGCTTCGGCATCGCTGCGTGGCACTATATATATATATATACACTGTGTGCGCGTGTGTGGTGTATGACGTGCGCGCCGCCTCGCGGCAATTGCCGGATGTAAAATTATGTGGCCGCGCCATCCTCGCGATAAAATAGAAAAACAGCGAAATTAAAATAGCAGGCGACGCAGATCACGCCCGGCGGTCGCCGCGTCCGGAGAAGGAGTTGCCGTACGGACTAGCAGAGCCCGAATGGCGCTGGCCGCCGGCGCCGGCGCCGCCGTCGCCTCCACCAACGCCGCCGCCGCCCCTGTGTTCGTGGTCGCGACGACCACCGCGTCCGCCTCCACCGCGTCCGCCTCCGCCGCCGCCGCCGCCGCGCCCGCCGCGCCCGCCGCCACGCCCGCCGCCGCCGCCGTGGTGGTGGTGATGATGGTGGTGCGGGCCGTGGTGCGGGCCGTTGTTGCCCTGCTGCTCGAGGTACTCGACGATCTCAAAGATCTCGTCCTTGGCCGGCTCGAGGTTCTCCTTGTTCTTGGACGGGCACCGCACGACCACGTTCTCGATCTTCGCCGCGGCCGCGCCGCCGGCGTCGGCGCCTTGCTCGAACGCGTTCGAGAACTTGACAAACACATTGTACTTGCGCATGAGCGTCTGGATCTGCTGCCCGCTCGGGCCGATGATGTTGCGGTGGTAGATCTCGGGGATGTGGAACGCGATCTCGGACGGCAGCTCCTCCTCGAGCAGCTGCATGCCAAACAGCGCGGCCGCGTAGTTGGCGGCCGCAAGCTCGACAAAGAAGTTGTACTCCGTGAACGGGTCGAACTTGACGTACACGTGCGCCGTGCTCATGATCCGGTTCACCTTCCCGTTCTTCTTGCCCGCGATGAACTCGCGCTGGTCGATCGACAGCTCCAGCTGGAACCGCACCTGGTGGCTCTCCGTCTGTTGTGTGCCCGGTCAGCATGCTCTTCTCTCTCCAAAAACAAGTCCAAAAGACTTACCGGCCAAAACGGCAGACCCCGGATCTGCGAAACAGCAGACTTGGTCGACTCGGCGTCGCCGAGCACGTCGAACGTGCCCCGCAGAAACGAAATGTCGGTGCCCGCCGTCGATGCGATCCGCTCGAGGCTGCTGCGGATCTCGTGCGTCGGCGGCAGCGTCCGGGGCTGGATCAGGTACCCGTCGCCGTCGGCCCTGCCCTCGTAGATCCAGTAGCCGGCCGAGTAGATTTCGCATGTCTGCGGAGCAAAGCGTGGGTACGTTAGCTGATTGTCGAGGAGACCGAGTGATGTTCTTTAAAGCAAAACGTACGAGTTTGGACACTGCGCGGATCGTGTTCTCCACAAAGATGTGCGACGGGCACTGCAGTCGCACGATCGATTTGGCTGCGCCGAGGTACGGGAATTGGATAAACGCGCCTGGCAAGTGTGAGACTCTAGCACCATTGATGAACAAAATCAAAAAAACACGCACCATTCTTCCGCGACAGCTCCTCCAATTTGTCCAGCGAATGCAGCAGCAGATAATCGATCTTGGCGAACGAAATCACAAAGTCCTTGCTGTACACGGGCATTTTCCGCATCTGCGCAACATTGTTAGCCCATCACACACCACACCCCTATGAACCCGCAGAGAAATAGAAAGTAATAATAATAATAAAAAACTCACAAGCTCCTCGATCGACTCTCGGGCCTTGTCGACGTCGGCCTCCTGGCCGGCGATATAGATCTCATCGTAGTCGCGCCGGGCATGCCGGGGATCCATGGCCGCGTGGACGCTGGGGAAGAGCGTGGGCGTGTACAGCTTCGTGTTTGTGTCCTGCGTCACCTTCTGGAAGTTCGCCTGGTCCCTGCCGGCCAGCAGCGTGTGCAGCGACAGGGGCACGACCATGCGGTCAATGTGCAGTCCGTTCTGTTTAGGTGAGGTTCGTTAGCTGTTTCTGGTAAAACATACAGTAAGGAAGGGAATGCGCGTACGAGGTCGTCGATCAGCAGGGCCATGCGGGTCTTTGCGAACGCGATGCTGTCGAGATCGCCGTAGGCGAGAATGTGGTACGGCTTCCACATGTCCTCGAGCTCCATCGCGTTCGGGTTCTGCGGCCGGAGCGTCGGGTCGAGCACCTTCGTGACGAATATGCTGACGGACGTGTACTCCGCGATCGAGTCCAGCTGGTCCGCGACGGACGCCCGCAGGCCGCCCTGTGGGTCAAGCAGCTGGAACGTGTCGATGCCGACATGGTCGATGCCCTAGACGAGGCGCGTTAGCAAAAAAAGGCACACTTCGATCGAGCGGCGTAAGGAGCAACGCACGATCTCGTAGTACTGCCGCAGGATCCTCGCGCGCTCGTTCAGGACCGCCGCCGACGTGCCGCTGAGCGTGACCGTCGCGGCCTTGCCGGTGCGTCGCTCGACCGTCACGCCGGCGCTCACGTAGCCCTCGTTGTTTATCGCCACAATGCTGCGCTTGACGGCGCCGAGGTTGTCAAACGACCGCTGCGGTGGTGGCTGCTGCTCCGTCGTCGTTGTTGTTGTTGTCGTCAGAGCCGAGGACGGATCCGCGCCGGCGGCCTGCGTGTGCTGATCCGCCACGGGATCGTTCCAGAGCTCGTACGCGTTGCGGGACTTGAACACGACGTCGAACGGCTCGGGCTCGACGAGGACCATGTACGGCAGCGACAGCGCCGACGTCATGGTGTCGTAGGCCGAGAGCTGGACGATGGGCATCGGCGGCGCGGCCATGCTGGGGTAGGTGTTGTTGATGGCCGTGAGGCCGTCGGCGTCGTCGTCGTCGCCAAAGGCGTCCGCGGCCGACAAGCCAGACTCCGGCTTTAGCTTTACGGGCGCCAGCTTGACGTCGGTGTTGGCGGGGGAGGAGGGGGTGGTCGTTGGGGGTTGGTTTGTTGTATGAACGAGCTGTGTGTAAAAGATGGTGAAGATCACGAAGGTTTGGTGGACGTAGTTGTTGAGGCCTGTTGATCTGCAGCACCAAAGCACTCTCTCCACGCCGACCGTCACTGCAAGTGATGCTCCGTGGCCGGAAGCAACTCGTGCCGATGCAATTGGCCACTGTCCAGGCGGCCCAAATCGCCGTCGCTGCGTAGAAGGTATCAAAGTCGGTGAGTGCTCCAGCCAGGCCTTGGTGGTTGGGTTCACCCAACAACACCCACAGTCAACTCTTCCATCCAAGTGTATCTCCAACCACCAGGAACACACTCCACCAGCCTCGTGCCGCGCCCCCGACAATGACCTGCCCGCCACTGGACCTCTTCATCGCGACCGTGCAGACCAGCAAGTTCGCCGCGTTCGCGTCCCTCGTCTTCCTCGCCGTCGGCGTCGTCAAGTCGGCCGCCGTCTTCTTCAGCATCGCGCGCTTCTTCTCCGAGACGTTTGTGCTGTCCGGCAAGAGCGTATGTTTTCTCCATGTCGTTGGGCTGCACTCGTCATTCTAACACAGTCATTACAGCTCAAGAAGTACGGCGCGGGCAAGGGCGCGTGGGCGATCGTGACCGGCGCGTCCGACGGCATCGGCAAGGAGTACGCCGTCCAGCTCGCGCGCGCGGGCTTCAATATCGTGCTCGTCTCCCGCACGGCGTCGAAGCTGGACGCGCTCGCGGCCGACATCCGCGCGGCACAGAAGGTCAAGACGAAGACGCTCGCGGTCGACTTTGCCGCCGCGACGCCGGCCGACTACGCCGCGCTCGAGCAGATCGTCGACGAGCTCGGCACCGACGTCGCCGTGCTCGTCAACAACGTCGGCCAGTCGCACTCGATCCCCGTGCCGTTCGCCGAGGTCGCCGACGCGGAGCTGACCGACATCATCACGATCAACGACATCGCGACGCTCAAGGTCACCCGCATCGTCGTGCCGAAGCTCGTCGCGCGCAAGTCCGGCCTGATCCTCACCATGGGCTCGTTCGGCGGCTACTTCCCGACCCCGTACCTGTCCGTCTACTCGGGCAGCAAGGCGTTCCTGCAGCACTGGAGCGCCGCGCTCGCGACCGAACTCAAGCCCGCCGGCGTCGACGTCGAGTTCGTGCTCTCGTACCTCGTCACCTCGGCCATGTCCAAGATCCGCAAGACGAGCCTCTTCATCCCGAACCCGCGCCAGTTCGTCCGCAGCACGCTCTCCAGCATCGGCCTCGCCCGCGGCGCCCAGGGCATGGCCGCGACCAGCACGCCGTACTGGAGCCACGCCGTGTTCCAGTACGTCGTCGCCAACACCGTCGGGCTCTGGTCCTCCGTCGTCGCCTCGTCAAACTTGAACATGCACATCGCCATCCGCAAGCGCGCTCTCAGAAAGGCCGAGCGCGAGAAGAAGGGCCTGTAAAATGCACTCACTAGCCTACCTAGCTTTGCGTTTTGCGGTACAAGAACACAGACATTCATAAGATTAGGCACTGATGTATTTATATGAATACAGGATCTTTGCGCGCACGCACCATCATAAGCAACAAACACAAAACAAATCGACAAATGAAGAAAAAAAGGATAGAGAAGGTCACAACTATCTTCTAGATTCAATAAAAACACAAGACAAACACAAAACGGACAATACTTTTTCCACTACCACACCTCCTATGTAGCGCTCTCAGTCAATCATGATACCTCCAGAACCTCGCCCGTTTTGTACAAACATTAAAAACGACCACCCTGTTTAGTCCTGTTTTTTTTTACTTGCCGTTGGTCGTCCGCTTGTTCTTGGGCACAACCGACCACTCGTCCTCGCCCTCGGCAGCGATCTCTGCGATGGCCTCTTCGGCCGAGGCCGCGTTCTCGGCAATCGCAGCCTCAACAGGCGCAGGCGCGACCTTGGCGCCGCTCGGTTCGACAACACCGGCTTCGTCGTCCTCGTCCTCGTCAGGCACAAAGTCGTCCGTCGCCTCCTGCGTGCGCAGCAGGCCAAACTGCTTGGTCAGCGGCACAACAGGCTCGTCCTTCTTCTCCTCCTCCTTTGCCGGCCGCGCCCGGCGCTCGGAACGCGGAGCTGGCGCGGGTGCCGGACGGCGGGCGCGCCAGTCGTTGGTGTTTGCTTTCGATGGCGGCGGCGCCGGCGCAAACTGTCTGCCGGCATGTCCGTGCTGGGCAACGGGGGCGGGGGCGGAGGCAGGAGCGGGAGCGGCAGCGGGAGCGGCAGCAGCGGCGGCAGCGGCAGCAGCCTCCTCGGCTCTCGCGGCCTCTCGCGCGGCCTCTCTCTCTGCTTCTCTCTCCTTGCGACGCTCGGCCTCGCGCTTCTCGTCCATCTCGCGCATCTTTCGGGCTGTATCGACCGGTGCAGCGCTTCCGAACGGGCTGGACTTGTTAGATGACTTCGCAGGTGCAGGCGCCGGTGCAGCCGCTTCGGTGTCGAGGGGCAGGGTCCGCGGCTGCAGGTTCAGGCGCTTGCGCTCAGTCGGCCGTGGTCGAGAGTCGTCATGCTCTGGAGTGGACGACCCTTCGCGCGATCGGTTGAAGCTGTTGCCGGACTTCCGGAGCTCCTGGAACGACGACCCGGACCGCCAGTTCTCGAACGCCCGTGGGTTCTCCGCATTCGGTGTGTCCTCGCGCGAGTACGGCGGACGGCTGCCCGACGACGAACGGTTGGGGCTGATACCGGCACTGCTCCGCCGCCGGTTCTCGTCGCCGTGGAGCGGCGGCAGCGGGCCGCGGCGCTCCCACGAGTCAAAGTCGCGGAACTTGCCGTCCGACACGGCGCGACGGCCGCCGTCGTGTGGACCGTCGCGGTCAAGCG
This sequence comes from Lipomyces sp. NRRL Y-27488, assembly GCA_030556275.1. Taxonomy (NCBI): domain Eukaryota; kingdom Fungi; phylum Ascomycota; class Lipomycetes; order Lipomycetales; family Lipomycetaceae; genus Lipomyces; species Lipomyces sp. NRRL Y-27488. Next base: position 4,228 of record JAKTPS010000154.1, on the reverse strand, counting down.
CCGGAAGCGGCCGGCCGGAGCGCCATTCGCCTTGTGTTCTGTCTTCCTTCTCTGTGAAAAACTTGTTAGCGCGTCCGGGACTTGTTAGACGCCCAGGTAGGGGTGGTTGGCCACTCACGTGGTTCACGTGCTTCGGCGACGCTCACGCGGATCGGACGGCCGTAGACATCCTCATTCGTCCTCTCCAGCGCGCGCTCAAGCGACTCGCGGTCCTTAAACTCGACGTAGGCGAACGCACGCACGTCCTCGTACCCCCGTCGGTCGCGGATTATGCGGATGGACTCGACGGCAAGGCCGTTGAAAACCTCCTCGAGGGCGGATTCGGGCGCGTCGTTGGCGAGGTTGCCGATGTGTGCAGTGTAAGGGGGAGCGTCGGGGATTGGCAGGGGCTCATGGAACTCGCGGGGCTCGCGCTCACGGTCGAAGCGGCGGGGCTCGTCGCGGGGCTCGCTCTTCTCGAAGCGGCTGCCGCGTGTCTTGTCGTCGAATTCTGTACACCGGCGCGGGCGATTAGAATGATGGAAAACAAAGACGCGGAGACGCATGCATTGGGAGGAACAAAGATACATACCACGTGGAGGACGGTCGCTGAAACGGTCGCCGCCGGCGGAGCCGTATCTATCGCTGCCGCCACGGTCGCGGTCGCCGTAGCGGTCGCCTCTGTCGCCGTAGCGGTCGTTGGAGCGGTCAAAGGATGATCCGGCAAATGAGGACTTCTCGGCTGGAATAAACAGTCAGCAGCATGACACGAAACGAGTCGCTGGATGGTCACGCACATGACGAGGCGGCTGCAGAAGACGGTGTTAGTGTGTTTGGGTTGAAGGGTACAACATGAGGCGCTCCTATACGTACGAGGCAAAGGAAGGTCGTCCATCTCATCGGCCCAGGAGCCGTAGTCTGCAGAACGCGAAGGTCAGCCAAAGGTAACGTGAGAAGTGCGCGTCCGGGGAAGGAAGGACATACCATCATTCTCAAGGAATGCCGTGAGGGACATTTTCGTTCCCTTCTTAGGACCTAACGGGAGCGTTAGCGCGGTTGGCCCAGCGTGCAGTGCGCATGCACAGCAGCACGGCAAAACATACCCATGGTTGCAAACTGTTTGTTGGAGGAGTCTTCGGGGGGTGGAGTACTTGTGGAAAGTGGGAAGCGATATCGCTGTTGGATGCGAAGAAGCGAGAAAAGATTTATTTTGACGCCCGCGAGCCGGCATAAATGCCGCGCCGCACGGCTTCGGGCTCAGCGAGCGGGATAGCGAGTGATATCGAAGGACCGCCACACTATCACGCCGAATGGACCAATAATAGACTGCGTCAGACGTGGAATATCACACGGCATATGTCGCACATATGTAGGCCAGTGGGGCGCGCAAGTAGTTGGGCAAGTGGGTGGAGTTCAAGTGAGCATGATACCGCAGTCTTTTGATGACAAGGGACCCGAAGACGCCCCCCAACATCGCTCAAACTTCAAAAGCTCACAGCTTTGGAGCCACGGTGGTCGGACCGGGTCCATTCTGGTCAGCATACGTTTTTCTGAGTTTGCTTAATTAGCGCCGTATGGTTCCTGCCGCGAGACGGGCCGCTGAAGCAATCTCCCATAGCCAGACGCGGTTCACTATAGGGGCGTCCAGGGACTTCGGTGTTCCAACCATCAAAAGTTTAATTGCATCACGGTCGCAGTGGCCCATGGCAGCCGTTAGGATTAGGGGATCTGCGTGGGACATCCGTGTTGTTTATTGCATGTCGCTAAGCAAGAGGACCTCGACAATCTCGATGCGGAAATCTCGAAATTCACGACTGGGATCGACGTGTTTATTTCCAACAGTGGAATTGCAAATTCGGCTATGCCCGTTCTAAGCAAGCCTGGATCGATCGCTTCACCGTCAACGCTCTGGGCCCTATTCTGGTTTTGCAGAAAGCGTACAAGTTCCTTCTCGCTCGAGATACAAGGAAGGTTGCTTTTGTCAGCAGCTTGGCCGGCTCCATGAACTAATTCCTTCCGTTCTCGTCCAGCGCCGACAGTCGAAGGCGGCACTATACTACGCTGCAAAGGAACCGAGACTCGAACTGGCACCCGAGAACTTCACTGTTGTTGGCCTGCACCTGGCGCGGTGATGACAGAAGTTGGCAAGACCGGAGTAGGCGGTCATTAAGGCAAACCCCGGAATTATCGACATGCTGTTCACCCAAGGCTACTGGGAAGGGGCTGATTAAGGTCATTGGAGAACTCGCCAAGGAGTCCAGCGGCAAGTTTCTCGACTGGGAAGGCAAAGAGCATGCATATTAACAGGCATTCATATACAGTGGGAACCGAGATAGGTGTCCGTTGCGTGTGAATTTTGCATTTTCTTTTCTGCCGTGATATGCAATTTATATATCGGAGACGTGAACTCACTTCTGAATACAATCTGAAACCTGATTATTTCATATTCCGGCTTTGTCAAGAAATTTCACTCTCAAAACAGCGACGTCTAGGTGGGTTGGGCAACGTCGTGCTCACGCACACGCGCTCTGTGGTCTCGGTCATCTTCAGCACCAGATCCTCGGTAGAACCGTCGGACTAAAAAGCGGCAGGTGCCGACTAATGGCGATCTTCTTCGCGCCGAGCGTCATGCCGATGAAGGCGCTGCCGGGGCTGCCGGGAGTGTATGTATCTGGGCGGAGCAGGTTCGCCGCGGCTACTTTGACCTCCTTGCCCGCGTTGCTAACCTTTAGCTCTCCTTGACATTTTTCACGGATGCAACCATTCGACGGCCAGTGACACCGACATGCAGCGTCGTTGCAAATTTGAGAGTGTCAATCCAAGCATCCTTCCTCTCGGCCTGCACTATCGAATGCCGAGTTCGCCGTCAGCGGCCACAACCGCGTCAGCAGCAATGACGCCAGCTGCAACCAGGACTGTGCCGTTGGCGGTCAGCATGCACAGAGGACGAGTTCGCAGGCACCCTTGCCGAACTGGTCCTTCACCTCCCGGCGAAACTTAGCCCGGAACATGAAACAAAGGCGAATCTATACTTTATCTCGCACGTGAGCATGCGAACCCGCTGCCGACGCTACCACCACCGCTGACGTTGAAGACGACGACGACCGCGCATGCATCAGGGATCTTTCCGCGGATGGCGGTGTAGATGCTACTTTCGGAAATTGCGATTAAAGACATGACTTGAACGGCGTTTTCTTATGATATATATTTACATCGTACTTATATTACAAACTATATCCTAGCATACCAGTTCCCTTGATCTATAATACAAACGCCGATAGAATGTTGCCTCATACTATAATACAAACAGGATCCAACTTATATCCTTCTATAATACAAACAAGATCCAAATCACTTCCTTCTATAGTACAAATTCTTGTCCCTGCGCCCGCACGCCCGCGCAATTGCCCATTTTAATGCATCATTCTCCCATTTGTGTGTAGTATCAGAATATAAAAAGCACGCATCAGAAAATCAGAATCAGAACAAAATCTATCCATTCAACCAATATGTGTGACCAATGACATCGTCCGATGACATCGTCGAAGACTTCTCGTCGCGTGCCGAGGAGGACTGGCGCGTAAGGACTGTCGCAGGCCATGGAGAGGTACTGTCGCAGGCCATGGAGTACTGTCGCAGGCTATGGAGGACTGTCGCAGGCGGTGATGGACTCGCGGGCACCGATTGACTGAGGCCACGACAGAATAAGGCAATCGATTCAAGACAAGAATTAAAACCGATCCTCGACGAATATAATGCGACGAAGCGCGACGGGTGAAAGCGGTGATGCAAGGAGACTCCGTATAAGGAACAGCCAAGACAAGAATGGAGATCCGACCTGGGAGGAAGCGAGGGCGGTGAACCAACTGCAACTGGTGAAAGGAGTGCCACCGGGAGAGTCCGTAGAGAGAGCATCCAAGAGAAGAATTGGAGCGTGTGCCGAAAGATCAAAAGGTCAGAGGAGAAAGGAATGCTAGCACGCGAACACCAGCGACCAATGAGACTCCCCAATTAATTGCGGTCACAACGACGGACGATTGCTGTCATAACTGTTAGAGTCAACAAGAAAAGAAAAACTTGAATGTGACTGCACTTACTCAAGAAGGAAGATCGGTGTCGCATGTAATGTCGGAAGACAAGACCACCAGGGTGAGAGACCGGCAAGTCATGCGAGCAAGTCGCAAGGAAGGTTGGAAAGACCGACAAGTCATGCAAGGTAGGCATGCGAGAGCATGCGAGCCGCGAACTA
>JAKTPS010000153.1:0-32772 GCA_030556275.1 Lipomyces sp. NRRL Y-27488 | reverse complement strand
GAGTGAATTCTAGCAAAAAGGCAATCCTTCTCAATATTCTCGCTGCGCATCCACGGATTCTCAAGCACGACAACAAATGCCGCAATACCAAAAACGAAAAAGCCCCACTTATATGTAGTAGAAACCAGCGCTCCAATCAAGCCCGAGACGATATAGATCTCCTGTGAAGCGGCCAGGAACAAAACTGTTGGCCAAGAAAGGTCGGCCAGGAATCCGACATTCATGACCAACAAGGGCGCAGCCATGAACCAACCGATATATCTGGCGTAGAAGATCTGTCTAATACCGCCGCCCAAGTAGTGACTAAACTCAGTCTGGATTCCTGTCCAGCCAAGATTAGCAGCCATAGTAAAGTAGGCGAAAGCCGAAAAGAACCCGGCTGCTATTGACGTGTAGTGGAAGAAGCGTTCCTCGCGTGGAATCATTGCGGCATGCACAACGTAGACGATAGCCACGGTGGTCATTATCGAAAAGACCGACCAGTACCAATTGGACCCGCTCGTGACGAGAGCGATGTCAACGCCTGTTGAAGGGTTGACATGAACGGCTTGGTGAACGGCTTGGTTCCCGCCACGCTTCACCAATTCAACTTATGACATAGAGTAGTTGTGAAAAGCAGATGTGAATTCAAAGACCTAAAAAAGTCGAATAATCCAAAGTGTGGAATCCACAAAAGGGATTTACAAGGCGGTCGTTATGTCGAGAGGTGATTATTAACTGCTTGCTCAGATCCGCAAGAGGACTAGCAACGACCATTCGGGTGTGCCATGACTTCGACAGCGAACATTCGAGACCTTCCGACTCCTATGTCGTGACAGCATCTCGTCACTTTTAGCAGACCGGCGGGCCGGTGATCGTGCGGCGCGGTCGCCGTTGTAAGTCCTGCCACGCCACGCATGGAGTCAGCTTTCATAACAACGTGACCGGACGGCGCGGAAGATTAACAACGGTGAAGTTCCTGACCCGGCAGACAAGGTACCTACATAACAAGGTACATGCGTGGCGTGGTACGGGGCGTTGAACGAAGAACTGCCGCCCAGGTCAGGGTCCGGTAGCGCTCGGAAGATACATTACATCTGATACATCATTAATCATGGTAGAGATCGGGAAGCATCACGTCAGTCCATCGTGGCCCTGAGAGTACTGTTCCAGCCTGTCTTTACTTGTAAACAAATCTTCACAAAGTGAATTCTTCGGCGTGAGTTTTTGCCGCTTTCAAGCCATGTAATGTTCTATATAACGCCCCTCTTTCCCCATTATTTCGCGTCTTCTTTTGACATCTCGTCACAAATCGATAGCTTTTATAGTGTTCGACAACAATTTATATTTCGACTTCACAGTCACAAGCGTTTTATATTTAGCAATGTCATCCTATGTCAGATCAAACCAGGCGGTGAACATCAATCCCGTTGATTCTGACATCACAATCAGACTGACATCCCATGGTTCCGACTGGTATTGGACATGTTTCTCGCTGCTTGCTGTCACGGCGCTCGCATTTGTTGTGTCGTCGGCATTTGTTCCGCGAAAGGATCGAGTGTTTCATTATTTTTCGATTGGGTCGGTTCTTTTTGCTGCAATTCAGTACTTTACAATGGCGTCTAATCTTGGAAGTACCGGCATTTCGACGGAGTTTGACGACTACATGAATGGAGGAGTAAGACAAGTCTTTTACGCTAGATATGTTGGGTGGTTTATGGTTTCGCCTCTGATCCTTGCCAATCTGCTTATGTTCTCCGGCGTGGCGTGGCCAACGATTTTATTCACGCTCGAGTCGCAGGCGATTTTTGTTGTTTCTTTACTCATCGGTGCCCTTGTGAAGTCTACCTATAAGTGGGGTTATTTTACGTTCGGTGTCGTCGCGTGGTTCCTCGTTGTTTACCATCTGGTGTTTGTCGCTCGTCCTTCCGCGAAGGCTCAAGGTTCGGATGTTAGCAAGTACTTCTTGGTTATGATGTCCTGCGTCTTATTAGTCTGGACATTGTATCCGGTGGCATGGGGCTTATCCGAAGGCGGAAATGTCATTTCCCTCGACTCTGAAGGTGCATTCTACGGAGTCCTCGACATGATCACCGTAATAGGTCTTGGATCCTATTTTATCTATGCAAGCAGACATATCTCTGTCGAACGTCTCGGTCTCTCTTTTGGAAGAGGATTCAGCCATCCCATGCCGACCTCGTTACCTACATCCGAAAAACAAGCAGCCATTGAGGCATCTGTTGCAATGGAAGTGGACGACGGGGCCATTGAGGAAGGTAGATTATCAGCTGAAACCGCTGTTGACACTGAATCCGCCCAGGTCTAAATAGTCTGCAGCGGCCTCTTAAACGTCTTCTTTTTAGTTTGTTTTTGATGGAAATACTTATTTTGTGTCTGATTTTTATGATGGTATGAGGTGTTTCACGTTGCCATTGTGTTTTAGCAATTGGTTGACCGTTTGGAGTTGATGGTTTGTTATTGCATGTAATGCCTTTAAGTAAATACTTAATGTATAATTGAGATACGGTGAGAATTACTGGGCAACTACAACAGAGGCGATTAGACATTTTGGAGATGTAATCAGAATTGAATCTATCGCGATCAACGAGAATAAGAGAATGAGGCAGTAGTCTGCCTGTTCCTGTATTTAGAATCCTATAGGTCCATTTATTTACGGGAACGCGATTTGGTCGCCATAATTTCGCAATTTCCGACTTTGTCGTATAAACAACTTATACTCAGGTTCAATTGATACTATCTGAAATAGGGGACGGCTTTCTTGTAAGCTTGAAATCTTGATCTATTGGCATTTTGTCGGTGTTGCTCAAACTACCGTCCTCTTTTCATGTCTTGTGCTAAAACCATTCCGGTACATATCGCTGTTGAGCAACCCAGCGTTGAACCATGTCAAGCTTCAACTAAGCTCCTTTCAAGGTAGCCGGCGGGTAGTCGATCCAAGTGAAAGATATATTCCCACGGCTAGTAGATATTAATTATTCCAGCAGGAGATCCTCACTATAGCATGGTCCTAATTCTTAATCGCAGCGTGCTTTGATAAACTCCTAATTTTATGCCCCCAAAAATAAAATACATACGGCAATGGCACCAACAGTGCGGAAATGCACGCCATGATGGTCAATGTCCAATGCGTCCCCATATCTCTGTAAAAAGGTATACCGACGACAATCATGCCGCCAGCGACAAGATATCTCATAAACGTGACTAACGTGAGCGCAGAGGCTGCATAAATTTCGTAGGCATCAATCACATACATGTACACGGTGATGAAAATGCAGATGACGCCGTAGCCAAAAAGTGCGCCAGCAATAATGGGAGACCATATGCTCACGGATGACTGAAGATACAATAGATTGATTAGTTTCCTTGATTCAATAGTTATTGTGAGAGGAATCTTACAAAATCGGTCCAACCCATCCAGAGTAAAGATATAGGAATGGAAACGGAACCTCCTAACATGCCAAACCACAACCGCACTTCAGGGTCCAGGCTTGCTCTTCCTTCTGCGTTCACTCTTGCCAAGTCTTTCTTAGTGATACGGTAAATCGGATAAACCAAAAATCCGGGAAGTAGCATCCCGACCTGAATTGTCAGAAAGGTGATATTGGTGAGACCTTGCCCAATGCCATATACATCATCAAAAATAAACGTAAAACCATTCAAAAATGTGAAGAGCACGATGTATAGTACTGTCATGTACAACGCCATTAAGATAATAATAGGCTCAAGTGCCATCACGAATGGACGTGTGAGTGCAGCTTTCATACGCATGCCAAATGTGCGGTGATGTACTTCAAGTTCAGCTCTATATCTGTCATCGCCTGTAGCTTTTCGAATTTCTTGGGCTTTCCATTTCAGAATCAAAGGACCAAATGTTTCGGGCATAAATAGAAGCACAATAAATAACGTAAGTGCGGCAAGAAGTGAATTGATCCACTCAGCCCATCTCCAATTGTGCAGATTTCCGATACTTACATAGCTTGCCATTACCGGGCCCATTAGCGGTCCTCCGAAGCATGTGATCGCGTACAATGGAAACGCCCAGGTTTTGTCCAATTGGTCATAAAGATCTGCGATGGTACCGCCAGCACAAACCAGTGGCGTCGAGCCAAAAAATCCAGCAAAAAATCGCAGCACAATTTGTCCGCCGATGTTTGGAGCAAACCCGGACGCCATCACGAATATGCCGAAGAGGAAAATCGTGCTTCCGTAGATGAGATTTCGTCCTAACGTCTCCGAAAACGGCGCTGCCAGCACAGCGCCAAAGGCATAGCCCACAAGATAGATACCTGTGATTCTATCAGTACTTTGTAAATGCCCTCGAAAGCTACAAACCATGACGACCAACCCGAGGCAAGAGACTCAACAACGTCACTAACATGAAAGTGTTCTGCCGCCTGAGGCAACACCGCCGCCTCGGTTGCCGACGCAGCACCGACAACAAATGCAATCAACGATACAATAAGCGTGGTATATACTTTTCTCCATATTGGAAAATTTCGCGGGTTTAATGAGTCATTCGGGCCGTCCCAATTGACAATGAAAGTTGCCTTCTCATTCTCATCGTCAGTGCCTGTATCTAGCACGTCAGCGCATATCAACGGCGGTTGACGTGAACCGAGGTCATATTTATGCCGCTCGTTAATATCGGAAAGAGCGATCGTTCCGCTATTATCAGACAACTGTAAGCAGGAATTGCTACCGTTGCGATTAATGCCGTCTCGAGAGTCGGCTGTGTTTGAGGTCTCCGCGCACTTTTCGTGGTCGCGCACAAGAACGTCCACGCACTGACGAATGCGACGATACTGCAAATATGACTGCATACTTTCGTCTATTATTTGTTGCTTGCAGATGTCCCGATTCTGCTCTTCCCGTCTATCAGCTGTCGGAAAATGAAATGGCTTTATATGACTGCTCTCCCGAAAAAACAGCCGCGAGCTTTGCGGCTGCTTGGTCCTTTTCCGAGCGGAGATATCAAATGCCCCAGTCCTAAGCTTGGGCAAAGATTCGTAGAGTGGTCCGCCGGTTCCGTTGACCCGAAAGATTATAGTCGAGATTTGCTCGTTAGGTGTAAGAAGGGCGGTGATAACTCTTTGCAGAATCTTAATGCCTGTAAGTTATGAGCTCTGGGGGCGTCTTTCAACGCCATGGCATGAGCTCTGACTCCGAGAGTGATACGCGCTGAAAACGATATGTGTTACAAAACAGCAGCTTCTTGAGTAGGAGATACTCAGTTATCGTCTGCTTTTTTAAGTTATCTCCATTTTCTGTTTTTAATATTCCGTCCAATGATCTATAGTCACAAGAATAGCTTCACCTTGACTGTCGTTGCCTTGACCAATATCACCTTGACCGCCATATCCAACTGTTTTGCTCATGTATGTTCCAATCATCATATGACCCTAACTACATCCAGCAGCTAGATGATTTCCCTGCTCACATTATGAACTGCATCAAATCACCCCAGAACATATTTGCTCAAAACCCACGAGAAGCGGTCGTTGCGACACCTTGCTAGAGCTAGTATAATAAGCATCGTCATGGAATACATGCCTCGTTGTTGAAATGCAGAACAAGTAAATGAAAGACTAATATTAAGATCAAGACAAAAACGACCGTTACTTGAATACAATCTGAGCTGCCTTCGGATATGTTTCTTTTGTGTCCCGATATGAATAGTGTACCATAACTGACTTTCCCGCAACTTGCCCAGGCCCCTGATAGTATACAGGATGCGCTCCAGCGCCATAATTCCAACCATTCGGGCCAGGTGTACTTGTAAACAAAACTGTGTTCGAAATATTCCAGGGCCCAAGCGGTGACTTTGAACTTAAAAGTCTGAACTTATTGTCGACCCAATTATTGAAGAAAATTAAGACATAGGAATTGTGATATTCTGAATAAAATAATGAACCAGTCGAGAATGGCATCGTACCCTGAATAACAGCCGCTGACTGTCGCCGAGCAGTTGGTACCGGAAGTGTAGTTTCATATGAGTTGGTTTTGGCGTTCCAATACTTATACTTGCTCAAATTATCTATATATGAGACGTGTACTTGGGCAAGATGGACGTCATATCTGTTGCTGTAAATTCGGTCGAGACCATACAGATAAGCGTAGCCATTAACAACGACATTTGCGAACGAGCCGTAAGCATAAGACGAGTTTAGGAACGAATATTGCTGTGGACGGGTAACGGTGAGCCGATTGGTTGTCGGATTAAGCGAATAAAGTGCCAGGGTATTCCCACGCTCATGTGGAAGGTATGTATTGCGCTCGAATTTCTCCACAAGCCAGAAGTGTCCTGCAGTGGTAGCCGACAGCTGTACGCAGTTTGTGTACGACCATAATGCAAATCGGGTTGCCTCGATGTTGTTGAAAGTCAGCTCTGTAGCTGTAAAGGGGATGGCCGGGAAGTATCCAACGGACGGTCCAATGGTCGCGTCTTGGAGCCATCCTGGATGTGCAAAATCCCTTGCTACACCGATACTGTTTGATGCTGAGCCCGTGAAACGGCCGGTTGACTTTGAGAACGCCAATGTGTCACAGAAGACAAAAAATGTGCGATTCGACAATGAGCATGACCCGCCACCGTCCCGGAAGATCTCCCAACTAGAGCTGTGATCTTGAAGTTTGCCCCAACCAGCTATCGACTGAACCTCAAACTTGCGAGACACCGGACCTTGAGAGAAGTTGGGTTTGGTGTCGTAGTGCACGTTAACAATAGAAGGGATTGGGTATGACGAAGACGCAGCAGGACTCGCCGCAACAAGGCCGAGAAGAGAGAGAGGCAAGAGGAACGCCGCGAGCATGGTTAATCGCTGAAGTTCAATACTCTTTCTGATAACTGTAGCAGACTTAATAAAACGAGAAGGAAATATCAGCAAACAGAGGGGCCAGATATATTTGAATTAGATGATCTTGCCATTCTTATGACAGAAAAATAGAAGAGCATGTGGACTGCTGCGTACAGTCATGAGGGAACAATCGTTTGCCAAGTCGACTGCGGCCACATTGGCGCCGAGTAGAGAATTCGCCGGTGATTGCAACAAACGTGGCGTACAAACCAGCCGTGTTGGACAACAAACACATGCTGTGCAGTGCCTATTGTCTGCGGCACAGCGTCAGATCACAATTGGTCGCGACCTCCAGTAGTCAAAAGCCTGCTCAACCTCAAAGCAATATGTTGATGAGTAACGCTCGACGTGCCTCGTCTTGTTCCAAGAATTTTCGGTGCTACCACTGGCATCCTCGCCAACTCAGAGCAACAAATGTGTTGTAACCCATAACGAAATCATGGCGTAGCATCCACACGAGATGCGAGAAATTCGTGCAAACAAACACTCGTAGCTAAATAATCCTCGTGCAGTTTAGACGAACCGCAACTTCTTTCTATCATAAAGGGTCTCGCCTGTCAACTGTTGTAAACAGGGATGCCGTCAAGATAAAGTTCTAATCTATTGTCGTATTTCTGTGGCAGATTAACCCAACCAACAAGAATACATAATTAATATCTGCAAATTTAAAAGATAATGATTATCTCCTTTCTGATTGCATCTGATTGCCAAATGAAATATCCTATATCCAGGTAGCTGGCAAGCTGACTTTGTAAATATTATTGCATGCATGTATGTACAGTACATACAGGTGATGAGAAATTGTAAAATAGTTTAATCAATCACAGTAGTGACAACCGGGCCACAATGACAAGGCTAATAAGGTTCGCAAATAAGCTTCAGGGAATTCCGTTCGGCTATGAAAGCGAGAAGCGCAGCCTATCGCTGCCGCATTCCCCAGTTACATATGATATATATATATACTGAGTCGGATCATATGGTCAGAGGGCGCAGTGTCCCCCGTCCACCGAATGAGGACGGTATGTAACAGTGGGAATCTACCGGGATATTTCCACTGTCCGAGAAAGGACAAAAATTATGGGAACTGCAGAGACGGTGACAGTTTATCACAAAATACGTATATAGTAATTTTCTTCAGAATTTGGCAACCTATATACGATCCGACTAGGAACAAACCTCGCTTCGCATCCGAGAACCATAACTTGTTGCATTTTTAATCATGCGCAAGGTCTCGTAGAGTGTTTCTTGGGAGGGTGTGATGAGTTGGATAGCATATATGTCGCGTGATTCTCCAGTCATTTCGAGGAGTGCGTGAACTATAGTAGCGAGCCAGGCTCACCAAATTACGGGAATCAGGTCGTCAGTCACGACTTGCGAAAAATACCACCGTGGTCACTATCAAAATCAAGAGCCCAATCTGGCAACCAACATGGCATCTTGACGAAAATATACTGTCAGGGGGCTGTGGATATCCAGAGGAGACTCGCACATTATTAAACAAATGAGTTTTTTGTTGCGGACTGAGTCAGGCAGAATTCTTAATACGCCCATCCTTGACAATTCCTCCCTACTCCAACTCCCAACCGCACATTCCTGCCCACCCAGTGGAATGTAAACAAGTGTGTTTGTATAATTTTATGTAGAACTGAAAACTGATCAATACCAATACTAAAATGCCCCGAGGATCCGATTTGTCGATCGAAACGCTAGCTCAGATCAAAATTTTGAGTGAAAGCGGCCAGAGCCAGGGCAAGATATCGACGCGCTTAGGCTTGTCGAAGTCCACAGTCGGAGGAGCCATCAGGAGAATGAAGGCGCGTGGAGGCATTGAAAAACCACCACGCTCTGGCAGACCGCCTGTCCTGACTGAGCGGGACATTAACAGACTCGTCCGCTTCAGCCAGAAAAACAAGCAAGCGACTGTGGCGCAAATTGCTGCCGATATGATCACGAAAACGTGCGACAAGACGATAAGAAAGGCTCTCAAATCCAGAGGCATCTCGGCACACCGCATGATCGCCAAACCCGACGCCATTGTGAAGAAGAGACCACAATTTACAAAGGATCGTCTACACGTTTGAATATTTGTCGCATGTTTTTGAGCAGAAGGGACTTTCTCCATATAGAATTTGATGATTGAGATAGATAATTTGTTGCTAGCATCAACTTTCAATAATTTCGGTGTAGTTTCATATTTGTTTGTGTGTCATTCCTAGATTTTTGGGTTTGGCTCGGCTCTACTTCTTTTCAACCAAGTATGATATGTATATACTCCATTTATATTCTTATCAGCTCAACAGCCGCAATTACTATTGAGCCAACAGAAGCTTGAACCATTTGCGTTCTTCGGCCTCTACCTTTCATCGACGCGCTCAGCAATTAATGACAGTTTTTATCACCAATTTTCCCTCATTATCTTCGGCTTTCCCCGCGATTTGAAAAGCCTGATCCGCGTTTTGGAGCCCTGAAAATGCGTGCGTCACAAGTGATTCGAAGTTGCAAATCCTCTTTTCTCGAAGAAGTTTAATTGCCACGGGATATGCATTCGCGTACCGGAATACACCTAGAAGATCGACTTCACGCAGAGCCGCCGCACCGATGTGCAGGGTTTGCACTGGGTTACCCATGCCAACAAACATGAGTTTGCCTCCTGACTTGGCCGCCTAAATGCCGCATTAGCACAGTCCACATGAGCCAGACCCAATCGTGACAGCAACTTACGTAGATGCCTGCTTGGACGCAAGATTCAACACCGGTGCACTCGAAGATCACGTCAAACAAGCCCAGAGTCTCGCCGTCCGTCATATGGTCATCGAAAGGAAGTGCAGAGATGGCTTCTGCAGTTTTACGAGCACTTTCGAGCTTCTCGTCTATCGCAACTGGACGGGGCCCAAGTGGCACGGCATACGCATGGGTAGCAAATCCCTTCTCCAATGCAAAGTCAACACGTCCTGCAGAGACGTCTGCTATCGCGATAGTGGTCGCACCAGCAACCTTTGCCATTGCTGCGGCTAGCAAACCTACCGCACCGGCTCCAAACACAAGCACCTTTGACCCGGGCTGTACCTTTGCGCGACTGGTCGCATGAATCGCAACGGACAGTGGCTCTATCAACGCCGCTGCGTCATATGATACTGAATCTGGGATCTTGTGGCACAGAACTGCAGGATGATTGATACGCTCCTGCAGTGTTCCCTGAAAGTGCGGAAAGACTTTCGCGGACGATCTAAATTGCATTTGGAGACAGAGATTATATCGCCCAGACCTGCACAGTTCGCAAATACCGCAAGAAATACCAACTTCCAAAGCAACACGGTCGCCTGGCTTGAGACTTGAAACATTTTTGCCAACATTAATTACCTGTCCCGAAGACTCATGACCAAGAGACATTGCTTCACGAACTAAGAAGTCGCCATTTCGAAAGTGGTTGTAGTAATGCAAGTCGGACCCGCAGAGGGTAGTGGATCTGACTGCAACTTGGACTTCGTCCTCGCCCGGCGCAGTTAATTCGCGTTTTTCCTAATCTAATCGTCAGCCAAAAGAAAATCACGACATTAATATATTTCCGTGATGGAGGAGAATATACAAGGCTCAACTTGTGCGGACCGACTAGAACGGATGCCTCAATCGCAATCGTAGACGACATACTTTAGACGGAATGCTGACGAAATTTCCTTTCTAATATGCTAAACAGATCGCAGATCATATAACTATCTCTTTGTAGGTTCCCCTTCCTTTCTGCAGTCTTATATAGTGCATATTGCTGGACCCCATGCAAGTTGAATGAAATATGGCAGAGATTGGAGACCCCCACAGCCCCCACTTGAATATAGGATTGCATTATGTACCCGAAGTCATACCTACACCGCTTCGATTGACAATAAAAAATATCGACAGCATTTGCCAAATTTATCAAATTGTAACCTGTGTCTTTCCAAAAAGTCTGAAAGCAATGACATGTTTCTGCTGTATACGTGAGACTTTGTGATTTTTGAGATGACTGCGGGGTTGTGTGGGTTGAATTATGATTCTACATCTGGCACGTGACCCACATTTTGCAGAAACTCCCCCACGCTGGGCTTGCAGAGAAAGTAATCACACGCAACACAAATGTATAGTTGAAGAAGTGAAACTTCCATAACTTTGCAATTTAACATGTCATATCACGAACAACTGACACAAGGCTTGTCTTACCATACGTCATTGTCAACAAAATGATAATTGGAAGCAAGACAGTACCATGATCAAGGAATTGAAAACCATTGATCAAACAGCTTATGCTCCTTCTGTAATGCGATATTGTTAGCTCCAACTAACAACAGTTATATGGCGTATACATAG
Organism: Lipomyces sp. NRRL Y-27488; assembly: GCA_030556275.1. Lineage (NCBI taxonomy): Eukaryota > Fungi > Ascomycota > Lipomycetes > Lipomycetales > Lipomycetaceae > Lipomyces > Lipomyces sp. NRRL Y-27488. The sequence goes on along the minus strand of JAKTPS010000153.1, from coordinate 21,577 downwards.
ACATAATGCAAAAAGCTATTATTTTATTTCCTATTGTCTAATGCAGTTCACTTCAGATTGCTAGTCGTAATTTTAGAATAGTCAATCACATTGACAGTTTAAACCTACACAACCTCACAACTGATTATCTTATATGGGGCCACAAGTCTAGTCATTTGTCATAACAATTCAATTAATTAGTTGGTTAGTCGGCTATATCAGTAAACATTAGAGTATTCCCTGAGAACGTATGCGGAGCACCGCAGATGGCGAGATTGGGGCCGAGAAGTGACGCGGGCGGGTGGAGTGCGGCCGATCGCCAAACGAGAAGGACGCGAGATGATTAGCGCAGCAGACAAGTGCCGCCTCGCTCAAGGAGCGCAAAGGACAACCGCTGGAGCCAACAACCGGCGCGGATCAGGAAAGCAGACAACGAGCAGAGCGGAAAAGAAGTAGTGAGTAAGGGAGAAGAAAGCATTAATTAAAGAATGATCAGCCCCGAATAATGGCCAATATCTATTCAGCATAAAATACTCATACAGTTAACATATATATATTTATAAACCATCCGATATACATTTGAGAAAAACTAAGAAACAAAAAAAGTAATTTTTATCATCCTGCACACTTTTAGATCCTATTCAAGTATGAAAATTGAAAAGAAATGAACTCGACAAAAAACAAAGACACTTAATCGACCTCCTCGACAGTAGGACCGTCGCTGCCACCGGCGCCCGGGAAGCCACCAGGAGCACCACCGGCACCGGGAAAGCCGCCAGGCGCTGCACCACCACCCGGAGCACCACCAGCATTGTAGAACTTCATCATGATCGGGTTGGCAACGCCCTCAAGTTCCTTCTGCTTATCCGAGAACTCTTCTGTTGTGGCCGTCTGATTGATGTCGAGCCATTCAACAGTCTCGTCGATGGCCTTCGTCAACGTAGCCTTGTCATCTGCTTCAAGCTTCTCTCCAACCTTCTCATCACTCAAAGTGTTCTTCAGCGAGTAACTGTAAGACTCCAGACCGTTCTTGGCAGCAATACGACTAGACTCCTTGTCATCATCGTCTTTGTACTTCTCGGCTTCGCTAACCATCCGCTCAATGTCCTCCTTCGACAGACGACCCTTGTCGTTGGTAATTGTGATCTTGCTCGTCTTGCCAGTGCCCTTCTCAACAGCAGAAACATTCAAAATACCGTTCGCATCAATGTCAAAAGTAACCTCAATTTGAGGAACACCTCGAGGAGCGGGCGGAATTCCAGCAAGCTCAAATTTGCCGAGCAGGTTATTGTCCTTCGTCCGGGCACGCTCACCCTCGAAGACCTGAATTAAGACACCGGGCTGGTTATCGGAGTAGGTTGAGAATATCTCCGACTTCTTCGTAGGAATAGTAGTGTTACGCGGGATAAGCTTCGTCATAACACCACCAGCAGTCTCAATACCGAGAGACAAAGGAGCAACATCCAAGAGAAGTAAGTCCTGGGTCTTGCTGGAAGTATCGCCGCTCAGAATAGCAGCCTGGACAGCTGCACCGTAGGCAACAGCCTCGTCGGGGTTGATCGACTTGTTCGGCTCCTTGCCGTTGAAGAAATCGGAGACAAGCTTCTGGACCTTAGGGATACGGGTAGAGCCACCGACCAAAACGATCTCGTCAACTGAAGACTTGTCGATCTTGGAGTCACGAAGAACCTTGTCGACAGGGTCAATTGTAGAACGGAACAGGTCCTGGCAAAGTTCTTCGAAACGAGCACGAGTAATCGAGGTGTAGAAGTCAATACCCTCGAAAAGCGAGTCAATCTCAATAGAAGTCTGCGTGGACGAAGACAAAGTACGCTTGGCACGTTCGCAAGCCGTTCTGAGACGTCGAAGTGCACGCTGATTGGTAGAAAGATCTTTCTTGTGCTTGCGCTTGAATTCAGCAACGAAATGGTTCACAAGTCTGTTATCAAAGTCCTCACCACCCAAGTGAGTGTCACCAGCAGTGGCCTTGACCTCAAAAATACCCTCCTCGATCGAGAGAAGCGAAACATCAAAAGTACCACCACCAAGATCAAAGATTAGGACGTTGCGCTCGCCAGCAGCCTTCTTATCAAGACCGTATGCAATTGCCGCAGCTGTAGGCTCGTTAATAATACGGAGAACGTTGAGGCCAGCAATAAGGCCAGCGTCCTTAGTCGCCTGACGCTGCGAATCGTTGAAGTAAGCAGGCACGGTAATGACAGCGTTAGAAACAGTGCCGCCCAAAAAGCCCTCAGCAGTCTCTCTCATTTTAGTAAGAATCATTGAGGAGACTTCCTCGGGGGTAAAAACTTTGGTTTCGCCCTGAATAGAACAGTCAGCATTGTCTTCCACACTCCGCACCACACAAACAGATATGGGCGAGATCATACCTTGAACTCGACCTCGATAGCAGGCTTGCCCGCCTTGTCGACCACCTTAAAAGGGAAGTGCTTGACATCACCCTGGACTTCGGCATCCGTAAACTTGCGGCCAATAAGACGTTTCGCATCGAAGACAGTATTGGCTGGGTTCATAGCGGCTTGGTTCTTCGCGGCATCACCGATCAATCGCTCCGAGTCCGTGAATGCGACGAAAGAAGGTGTGGTACGATTGCCCTGGTCATTGGCAATGATTTCGACCCGGTCATTCGAGAAATGGGCAACACACGAGTAAGTCGTACCGAGATCAATTCTTAATAGAAGAGGTCAGCGAAAAGACCATGTGAACAGTACATAAAAGAAGACATACCCAACAGCTTTCGATGCCATGATTGTAAATCACTGAATGCGTATGTAGAATAAAAAAGGGATGGGAAAAGGTGAAAAAGGAGTGGAGGGAAAAAAGAAGAAGTCGCGGAAGTGAAATATATTTATCCTGCTCGATGCGAAACGCTCTGTCGAGTTCCAAAAAGTTCCGCGCGCTTCCACTCTTATGACGTAGATTCACCCTAGCCCTGGTGCGACTGTGTTCGAGACGCTTCCCGCATATCCTAGACATTCACGTGACAGTCGGCAGATGCGTGACTCACTTTGCCCTATATTCTTCGCAGAACCCTAACTAAGGCAAGCCTATCTTCGTTTCCCTTCCCATATTTTTGTGGTGTTTCAAAGCGCACTAATTCAGTTTGCAGGCAGAGAGCATGCTAATTTTTTTTGTGCGTTCGTTAGCTTTCTAAATTTGTGCATGTCTTTTACATCATAGGTATATGGGCCGCGAAGAAATTACTAGCAATATAACTCTATCTAGCTAGACAAACAATGCACACTAGAGTAAAAACCAAGCTTCATATAGTACGCCAATATCCGAAACTTAAAGAAATGTATGTATTACATTTTTACTCTGTCACAGAGTCAAGTACTCTTCTATTATTTGCTTTCCTCCATGAATTCTCCTCGTCATCGGGAGGTGCCGTAAGACTCTATTTTATAACTTCCACGTACAGAATCCGCCGCCATACTCTTCAGGTAGTTCATGCATGCGTAAAAACAGGCCGGCTCAATGATCCCACGGTCGACAAAGTTCAGGCAATGTTTCCAGAACTCGATTAACTGCTGCCGGTTGCTGAGCATTTCACTATTTCTCCGACAGAAACGCAAAAGAGACTCGCTGACATGCTTGTATGAGCTCGGTCGTTCTTCAAATATGTGCCGATCCCAAGCTTTCATAAATTGCTTTTCGCTAGCGGTGACATCTTCGAAGTCGTCAATCGTCTAGCAGACGTCAGCAAATCCTTTTAACAATAAATCGACTGACTAATATTACCTCTTCATGCTTATGAACTAGCCAGGAATCGTCATTCTCGTCCTCGGATTCGGACATGATTTCGCCAGGTTCCAGACTCCTCTTAGCCTTCGTAGTATGTAGATCTACTTCCGCCTTAGGGACAGGAAAAAAGCGGCGAGATTTTGGGGGAAGCTCTGGTACTGTATGCACATTATGCAAGTTAGATGAGGACAGAAGCCCCATTCCAACACTATCATCCAGACTGACAACCGAATTTGAGCCCGCTACCGACCCACGTCGGCCGGCCTGATTATTTCGTGAGCGCCCTTCTGCGTTCGTCGTCAAGCTCATGGGAAATTGCAAGGCTAAAAGCGAAGCTCCTTCCTGCAACCAGGACACATCCCCTCTCAAAAAGTTCGCGAGATTGAACTTTAGAGACTTTGGCCGAAGCCATTGTAGTAATCTGATATCCGGCACCCTTGTGCTTGCACGTTCATACATAAATTCGCCGGTGGTAGTAATATACACATCCATTATATACGGCCTCCGTCGCTCCACTCGAAACGTAAACAGGTCGTGGCACGTAACAAAGTGGAAATGGAGCCTTTCACATGTAATAAAATCTTTATCGTCGCACCAAGGGCAGCCAAATCCTGACAGAACGTAGGTTTTGAACTTCCCATTCAATGAAAAATGATACCGTGCTTCGACTGTGTCTGGCCGCAAGTCCCTGTCCGACACTGATGTCGATAGTCTAGCTATAGGCTCTATGTCGTCGTTTCTCTCGCTAGCAATCGGATTTTCCGCGCTGTTCAGATCCTGGCCATTGACACGAGTAGACACATCGCAAACGCCCGACAGCTTGGTATTGCTCGAATCTCGGGAATGCTTTTCCTTCGCGATTAAATGATCTTCCGGAGTCGGTACACTCCAGCCAATGTCTACTTGCATCCCAATTTCATTGCCAGACTTAACTTCTTGAAGCCGCCCATTTTTGCTGAATTGAATTGGTACGACGTGACCAGGCTCAGGGCATTCCAGAATAGAAAACTCAAATTCACACTGCAATTCTACAACTGTAGACTCCGTCGGAGCATCCGTATCTTCTTCGTCGTCCTGCTCGTCATCGGCGTCGCCGTCGCTGCGCACTGCAGAGAGCGGACTCGCAGAAAGGAGTCGTCGTCGAATTGACGCGACAGCAGGCGGTACCGGGTTGAGTGATCGTTTAGCCGGAGACACACGTGCTTCCTGTACCTCCTTGGCGTCGCCATTAACTTGTACTGGCTTCTTTGTCCGCGGAGACTGTCGCGTGCCGCACGGCGATGGACTGGAAGTTTTACTTCTCAATTGGTGCGTATCAATTGGAGAATGACCACCACTCATCACATGCCTGTTCGGTGTTGTGACAGGTGTTGTCTCCATCGCGAACGGCCACGAGCGTTCAGAATGTCCGGAGGTAGAGCGCAGGGTGACTGAGACGGTATATATATGATCCGTCGCTTTCGATGATATCAGTGTCGCAAGACCAGCATCGGCAAGAGTGCTTGCCTTCACGTAAAAAGGCTCGTCCATTATCAGCGACACTATCAAATTGGAATTATGAGATCTCATGACTGGAAGAGAGCTTCTAGGAGGCATATTAAGTCCCGCATTTCCAGGAATCAATGTGCATGTCTCGCTAGATTGAAATAGTAGTTCTTTGTTCTTGCGCTTGCTGGCATCGGTGAGCATTGTCCTGTGAATTCGGATCTCACATCTGCAGTGGGTCGCGCGCACGTGGACAGGCATGCCTCCGACATGGGACCGCAGACTGCGTGCAAGTTTGACTACTCCAACTGCCTCAATCTTCAAAACCGGCTGAACGAGAAAAGGCGCTCGTGTGGAGTCGACCATTGCGGTCGTTGCGGAACGGGCGACGGACGACGCAAGTAGGCGTTCGCAGACATCGTCGATAGCAACGCGACGCCGCTTCACCTTCCTTCGCCTGCGCAAATTTAACGACGCATGTGATGCCAAGGGTATATGATGGCCGCTGTCTGAGGCCGCAGAAGACGCATGTCCGGTGGCAAATGGAGAGTGCAGCGCTCTTGCCGAATGGGCGCCGTTTCGAGTGTCGAAGAGATACCGAAGGTTACGGTCAAGAAACACGGGCTGGCGGTATCGCTTTATAAAGCGGTATAGCGTTGAGTTGCCGGCGTAATGTTCCATTGACTCTAAACCACTTGCGCAACTGGACAGTGGCCGCTCTGAGAGCTCAAACTAGCAAAGCGAGGTATTGCAGAGTTGGAGGGGATCAATCTGTCTCGAGAATGCGGCTCGCTGAACGCGCGGGTTGCCCATCACAGGCAACGCGCTTAGTCGTTGATCTGGTTTTCATAGTATGAAACGACGTCACTGCCTCTCTTTCCCACACCCCGTTTAGAAGTTCGCATCTTATCCGCAATATTCTAGCCTCTCACGCGTAGGTCTGCTGATGTCGGAAATATCCACTGCTGCGCAAGTGCCGCTTGTTCCTGGCGCCGAAGCTCTTGTTGCCAAAAAGGCCCCTCGCAGGAGAAAGACCAAGCAACAGAAGGATACCTCTTCTCCTACCTCGGCCGCCGACCTCGCTGGCACTCTAGAGCTTGATACACTTGTCTCGACCGATGACACAGATAAAAATGCATACATTGAGACAGTTCAAAAGTAAGCGAGGGTCTTATTCTGGCTGTTGCATCTATGATCTACACTTGCTGATCCACCTAGCGCAGACGAATCCGCAATTTACAAAAGCGCAAAGTAAGTCTCAGTTCTCACGCCGGTTCAAGCAATATCGCGGTCTAATGAATGGTGTTAGCAACGTCTGGACAAATACGAAGAGCAGGCAGCGACTCCGGACGCGGCGAAGCTCAATGCTGATCAAATTGCGGCGCTCAAGTCTAAGGATCAGGTTATCTATCCTCTGAGAGAACTTGACGACCTCATCAAGTCATTCTCTTCCTTTGACTCTGACGCTAAGAAGGTCCATGCGAAAGAGCTTCAGCAGCATGTATCGGAGGTCAAGCAGGCTGCTGAAGCTGCGCGAGCAGAAGTGCGCCGGGAAGCACGTGAGCACATTCGTGTTTTGGTTAATTTCCTGCATGTCGCCAGCTGGAAACGCCAATGGCCATCCACGGCCTCATCGCCTGCTGAGAGTGCCGCTTTTGAGAACTTGTTGTCGCTGGTGTATCTTGGCGACGACACAGCGGTTGATGCGATTGAGAAGCTTGTCACAGGCTCTGAAGAGCTGGTTCCCGGTGAAGATGCTGTCGCCACCGTCACATCTAACGATAGCACTCTGTCGTTTGCAAAGGTAAAGCAGATATCAATCGATTCTTTGGATGAGCTTTATGCGAAAGCGAATGCGGAGGCTGCCGTTTTGGAGGAAAAAGCCCAGCAGGGGGAGAATATAATTATTCCTGTAACTGACGAGGACGAGGACGACGAGGAGAGCGAGCCTATCAGCACCATTGTGAAAGTTCCTCAGGGCGGTATTTCATTTCTGAATGAAAGCGAACTAGAAGTGGAGGAGGTCTATACTGGTCACTCAGCTATTCCGCCCGTGCAGACCCTTACAACTGACCTGGACATTCAAGGCGTCGCTGGTCTACCGCCGGTGCCACCGCGTGAAACGCAGATAGATGATTCTCACGCAAATGTTACTGCAGTGAGTGACTGGGCCGAAAACAATAGGTCTGGACCAGAATTTAAGACTGACGCCGAAGCTCAGTTCACACAAGAAGAGCCAATATGGGAACAATCGGTCGCACCTGAGCTCTCGAATGCAGCTACTGGTACCATATCAATGATGCCACAAAAGACTTACAGCCACAGCGGCGGTAGCTTTCGTCGTGGCCGAGGAGGTAGGGGACAAGGGGGGCGAGGCGGCCGAGGAAATTTTAACAACGGTGGCCACTTCTACAGCAGCAGCACTGATACCAGAAGGGTTGACGGGCAACAGCAGCAACATGGTAGCGGACAGTACAAAAATCGGTCTCAGCAGCAATACCAGAACCAAGCGCAGGTTCAAGCTCAGTAGATCAGATTTGCCTTGAACTACCAGCCGTTCATCTAGCTGCATTAAGTATATAATAGTTAGAGACATGGAAAAAAGTTGCTTTATTTCTACTTATTTATGATTCTATTTTGTATTTGCAGCATTCTGCATGTTCTTTCTTGTTCTGTTACATTCTTTTCTTATATTTGCGATGTTAGTCTTATTCTTTCTCTATAGTCTCAACTCCCACAAATTGCTTTTACATTATGTGCTCATGCTCATATTGCATTGAGATTATTCACATTACCGGTCAAATGAACCTTGATGAGACTATTGTATTTCAACATGTGCTACATACAAGTATTCTTTTCTCACGAACATCGACGCTATGCACATGCCTCTATGATCTAGAATGCGTTATAAAACGCAATAAATGCCACATTTGTCGCCTAGCACGGCCTAGACCTGCTTAAGCGTCGAACACTTCGCGTAATCCTTGCAGCGTGTCGATAATCTGGAGGGCCGGCATTGGCACGAGCGTCGCTACTGGCGGACTATACATAGTGTGTAAGTAGCCAAAAAAAATATACATATTCTGCCGGAAAGCGGTTAATCAATGGAAGAGCTGCGGGATTAAGACCACAAAAATAATCGACAAACATATAGTTGTAGAATATTCACCCCGAAACGTGACAAAACTAATATGTCTTAAGCACAATGGTGTTCAAATAAAATGTATTTAGTTCTTCGACAAAACCGACAATACATGCGAATAATATGCGAAGTCCGCCAAAAACCCATGGGTACTCACAGAGAAAGACGCCTTCTTCAGCAGACCCGAAATATGGTTAGACAATCATCTTGCAAGGATCCAGACAAACCCAATTAAACGAGAAGACAATTACACAAATTTTCAAAACTATTCAAATCATGACAGCATGTAATCCCATATGCAACCAGAGACTATCGCCAACAATCAAAAAAAAAAAGACATAACATGGTAGACTTGATCTACACTTTCACATAATTCCCAGTATGATTAACTCACCGCAATGTAGATGCATCGTGCATAGTGTTTATTCCAGCAGAACTTCCGACTGGATTCCACGATACAGACTCGATAGAGACGGAATTTGATCAGGCATCATTTGCTGCCGTGCGGTCATTTGGATGTCTGTCAAGGACATACGCTGGAGCAGGGAAGACATGTCCGGCATAGCAGGAACATTAGATTTCGCATTGGTAAATCCACCGTTCAAACTGCTCGAGCTCGAATTAATATGAGTATATAACCCACTCAGACGAGAACTAGTCCTGATATCAGCAAAAGACTTCGTATTACGCAGTGATCTGATTGGCGATACCGGTCTCGGGGAGGGAGCCAGACTGGGAATCGCAGAGTAGTCGAGAAGTGCAGACGCGATGGTGCTCGGGTTGGCGAGACTTGGCCCAAATACACTTGCTCTGTGCAATTTTGAGTTACTCGTAGGGCTGGACGACAGCGGCATTCCAGTTGAGTTGGGCCTCGATGTAGAAGCAGGGGGAATTTGCACAGTCCTGGTGGTGCCTCCCGTACCCGCGCTCTGAGTCGACGAAGGTTTATTCTGATATTTGGGGTTCCCTCTTTTGTAGACAATTACTCTATCGCCATCCGCCGAGGTGATATGACCGTGCTTGAAAAAATATGCAATGGAATGAACCGCACGACGCTGTGGCTGCATTAAACTATCAAAGTTGAGTTCGTCGAGTGGATCGTTTCGCTCTGTAAAAAACAAAATCTGGTCATAGATAAGGCGCACCATTGGGTCGTTCATATTTACATTGAGCTCTGAAATGATTAGAAAACCGGAAAGTTAAGGAGTAAATGTGGCAACGCTCTTCGTACTCACTTTCTTTAGTGCCAATAGTGCCATTCTGGACCGTGTTCTGAGAAGCGAAGACCTGGTGCTGTCGATGTTGTTCCTCAAGCTGTCCACGGCGCATCCTCTTCTGATGCTCCTGGCGTTCGCGTTCCTCTTTAGGCAACATCTTTTTGTATTCAGCACGCAATTTGCGACCGCCGAACTCATATCCATTCAAGACGGCGATAGCCTTCGCTGTATCGGTTGTGTTGCGAAAGTTGGCAAAAGCTAGGCCACGAAATACGCCATTATCATAGTGATAGTTGAAAGCATATGGCAGTTCAAGGCCAAGATCACTGAAAAGAAAGTTCATATCGTCAATCTGTACTGAGAACGGAATATTTTTGATAACAATTGCATTCGGAATGTAATCATCAGGGGCCGAGTCGTAGCCGGACGACGACGTCTGGCTCAGTACTGGCACCATCTCTGTGCGCGTAGGTGAAACAGATTCTGGATGCACATATACGGACTGGGAAAGTCGTCCCCCAGCTTGGAAATCTCCCTGCAATAGCGGCGGTGAAGGCTCAGTCCATTGATAGGAATACGCCGACATTCTGGATTCTGGAATCTGCGGACTAAATATAGCATTTTGCATCTGATGCTGCATTGCAGTTGGTGAAAAATGCTCATATGTATTGCCGGTGTTGAATTCGTACTGCTGAGGTTCATCGGAGATGACTGGAACCGCCGATTGATACAGATCTGGTCCATGGTCAAACGTTGAACACTGCGCTGCACAACCGTCATCGGCCCCGCCAGAAAGTAATGAATTATTCTGGAAAGTATCAAAATGACGAGACCGTGCCTTATGCAACATCGGCCTGATTGTGGATTTCGCTCCGGAATAAGGCGTGGTCGACATTAACGGTGCAGGACTGCTGGAAGACGTGGACTCAATTTTGCTATCAGTAGACCAAACGGATGATCCGGCCGGGTCCGGTGGAGTCGATTCCGATGACACAAGCGGTGGATAAGAGTAGGCGCTCGATGCCAGTCCCGTCAGAGAGGCGCCCCAGATGATGACCAACGCGTACTACAAGTCGAGAAAAGCAAGTACCAATCGTTTCCTTCAGAGTAACAAAATGAAAAAAGCTAGAAAAAAATGCTTGGAGTGCGGATTCTAAAAGGCGGAGAACTATCGGCGCGGCTTTCGATTTGTTTGTGGGATGAAAAGCGTGCCAGCGAATTGTAAACAAACCTGCGATCGCGGCCGCGCTAGCACCTCCAAATCAGAGTAAAAGCTAAACGACGTAAAACTATTTTTTGAGGCCAAAAAGTCTTTTGGATTTTTTGGCTTCTCGGACTGCAAGGTCTCTTTGTGTTGTGTTAGGGACTCTTTTAAGTTAAGGAGACGATATTATCAGTGACAAAGGCTAGCTGGCGAGATTATGGATAACATGTCAAGCAATAGTATCATAAGATTTCAAACGGAAATCATGAACAAAAACAGTTGTTTTTAAGCGCAAAAAAAGTTGTAAAGTTCCTTCCTTGCCAGGGGTCGAACCTGGAGTCTCCCGCTACCAGTTTTACTATCGTAGGCGGACGCCTTGCCATTGGGCCACAAGGAACTGATGACAATTAGAGCTAATAAAAAGAAACAACTCTTAGTTAATGCCACATTCAATGATTAAAAGAAAGCAGCACGACACAGCAGGCATAAATGGTATGCCCATACAGACGTGCCTGGTATCATATCAGACACAACATATGGTATAATAGCTTGCATTTGTCTCCCCACCAATCTTTAACAAACAGTGGCAACTTGTCCCCCTCTCATGCCAAATGCACGGGCAGCTTAGCTGGTTAGCTGATTTCATTCTTTTTTGCTCTCTGGCCATTCATTGCACAATTGCTTTTCCAGCATTAAAGTCTTCACCACAAAAAACTTTTGATCTTGGCGAATGTTTTTTTTCGAAATGGCTTCCCCTCTCTCGGCGAGTCAGCAACTAACCCCTTGACACATTGCATGATAGACACTTCCATACTTCCATATGTATTTTCACGAAGCTTCGACTTTTTGTCCTTAAGCCAGCTAGTCGCTATTCATTCCGCTCCGCAATATAAGAAGGAAGTCACTCCCTTGCATCGCCTTTCGGAATCCAGCCTATACTGAGTGAGGTGCTTAACGCTCTTCACTCCGTCGAAGACATAACAAAAAATTGTTCAAAATATTGATCACAGGGACAGTAGCAGTGGAAGAAACTTCTCACCTTAGTTCTATTGGAAAAAACTCGTGCTCACAATCTCTGACTAATAAAATCCAGTCCTGCAGCCCCAAACTGCATTATCACCACTACTAATATGTTGTCTGCGGGGCCCTCTTCTGCCTCGGCCTTGATCAGCGTCCGTATATTTCGAGACGCCTGCACTTGCTGTTAAAGTTATACACTTGGCGCGCGTCTTATTTAGCGCAGTCGAATGCCTGAAAATACTGCTGTTCGCTATATTTTGATCTGACTCTTCGAGATAATAGGGATGGGTGTATTCTCCATAATTCAATGGACGTAAACGAACAATCCCCCGCACGCCCTTTCGCAACGCATTTTCACAAGCCATACCATAAAACTGGTCAATGTTTTCGCCGCTCATCTTTGAGTCATTGTCTCGTGAGAGCTTGGATATAAGTCTCTTGCTGGGAGTCATTACGGCACCATTGGAACTCGTTGTAAATTCCCGCTCAGCTTCGCAGAAGGCACAGGTGCAGCCATCATAGCCCAGAGGATCCGACGGGAAATATTTCCGCCAAATCTTGTCTGCCGCTCTTGTAGCGTCCACAAGACTTGCATCGCCAATCCCGTCATCGTGATCAATACAAGTCCCAGTTAATAAAAAACAGGTTGCCATGTAGGCCGCAGGGTTAAGCTGAAATGTGTGCCAAGCAAGATCGACATCAACTGCTGGGGACAGTGATCGCTCGGAAATTTGAACGAGAAATAGAAACTGCAACAACCGGTCAACTGCCCTGTTAATGGTTACCGAGTGAAACGGCGACGCAAGATAAGCAAGGGAGCTCATCGTCTCAATAAAATTGAACTGTCTCGATACGGCTGATTCTAGGTCGACGGCGAACTGCGTTGCGTTAGTCTCGTAAGTTGATAGCATTCGTCGCAAGGGATATTGGTGGTCTTTGTGGAGTGGCATGGCAAAGTTATTTGCTGTCATTTTTAACTTGTCTTCGATCGTGAGTTTAATTGTTGCCCGAAGAGTGCTGAACCCATCTCCAGCTTCAAGAGAAAGCTTGGGCATCTCAAACACTTTACCTAAAACTTCGTTCGGAAAACCAGGATATGTCATCATTCTTCGCTCGTCTGCCCCCAAAAAATCCAGCATAGTTCCCCTTGATCACAATTAGTACGAGACATTAACCAATCCTTTATATTGAGCATCTGCTCACTTCATCGGAATGCCATTGGTAGATAACATCCGAAAATCTTCCAAAAACTGAAGGCCGGATAGCCCATCCTTATTGATCGCAGAATCGCATGTCGGACAAGCAATAGAGAAGCGATCATTAACCCAACCACTATTATCTTCGGTCCACCAGTCAACCTGTATGCCGTCATGTCTGCAGTGCGGACACTGTATCGTCTTCAGAAAATAACTTTCCGCCTCCTCAAATTCGTAACCCGTTAGAACGTGAAAGTACTTCTGAGCCTCTTCTGGAGGGTTGTACCATAGCTTCGCGTTAATTTCATCACTGTCATATTGAATGACATGACTCTAAACTTAGTCTTAGCTTCGTTTTCAATCGCCATCAAAAAGTACCAGCCTTACAATAGGAAGCCATGGAAAAGGCGATGATTGAAATATACCTTGCCGGCCGGTTCTCACGCAATCTTCCCAGTAAGCTCGCGGGTTCAGCATGTGCACATGCCAAATCATCAAAACATCTAATGGCGGAAGAGTACCCAGGTCTACTTGGTATGGCTCGCCTCCAAAAAACTGAACTCTAATATCGAACTCTTCCACAGGTAGACAATTAAACCACTTCGTATACCGCTCGACAGCTCGCGCAATAAAGGCATGCCAACGGACTTCAGCATATCGATCTGGTATTCCTAGCCAATCTCGTCGATTTATCACCATACCTCGTAGCTCTGAAAAGACCTGTAGTAGTTGCAGATGAGTCTCGACTTCAAACTCATTTGGGAATATATCTTCCGGAAATTGGTTAAATATGGCGTGTGGGAAGTTTCGAGAGGCGTATGGTAATGGCATGTTCATCTCTTGCACTTCCTTTAACCGTTCCCTCAGAGAGGAAATAATGTCGCTATGGGATACGCTCATAGGTCGCGCGACCATTTTGCGGAATGCCGTAGTCAGAATCTCGTCAACGAACTCCCTCGCAGTTGCCATTGTCGGTAATAAAGTAAGCCAAAATGAATAGTCGACGCGTAAATGCGAGTATCAGCTCAGTATAACTGAAGAAGCAGCGGTACGGGAGTGAATGATCCTAGTTTAGTCTGTAAGAAGGAGTTACAGTGATGTCCACAACAGTCGACAACTCCGTCGTGTCCTAATCCCCCTGACCTAACCCTGACACCAATTGGTTTCCGTTTTAGTCCTTACAGGAAGGCTTTCTAGTGACATCTAGTCTTGTTGTTTGACAACCGCAATGTTTACATACAGAATATTTAAAGATACGACGGCATATATATGATTATATAAGTCAGCCAAAGTTTAAGGGCTGAAAATGCATTCTCGTTCGGCCAGGGTGAAACGTGGATGACGATAGAGAGCCCTGCTGAGTTCCTTGGGCCGAGAGCCGTGATCAACTGGGCATCGCTTTAATTATACTATTACGCGCCAATAAAGTGGAAGTAATCATTTGACTACATGAACAATGTTCCATCACACATCGTACATTATACTAGTTAATGGTCTTGATGCCCCCGACTGTCCTGACATCGGTTCACCTATATATGTCTTTGACGCACCTGTCAGTGTTATACATTTGCCAAATGCATAATTGAATGAAGTGGAGTGACTTGAGCCTGCTCGATCAAGATAAAAGGCCAAATAAGGGTGCCGTGCAACATATTGTCCTTTCGATATCGGCGCCGGTTCTAGTACTACCACGTTGTCCATGCCCTTGCTTTTAGCTATGGCACAAGCCCGTTTATAAGCATCGTCGATGTATTTCCCGCGTTTTTTTTGATCCGACGACGAGATAAGCATAGAAATCATCTTCATTTTCCCGGTTTCTTTCACGGATGCACCGTTCGATATTGTTGTATATTCGCGTTCGGTCTCACAAAAAACGCAAGTGCATCCGTCATATCCCAGCATATCGGCAGGAAAGTGCTTCCGCCACAATTTGTTTGTTGATTTTTCATTCTCAATAAGCGATAAAGTTTCAACGGAGTCATCATGATCAATGCAGGTGCCGAAAAGTAGAAAACAGGTCGCTAAATATTTCGCAGGTGATAACTGAAACGTATGCCAAATCAAATCAACGTCAAGAGGAGGAACAAATGATTTTCCTTTGTTGGTTTGAATGAGAGTAAAAAACTGAATAAAGCGATCAACAGCACGACTGATAGTTATATATAAAAAAGGAGAAGTCAGATATGACAATGCGGTGACGCGATCAACAAAATCAAAATGACGCAACACTGCCGATTGCAGCTCAACGCAAAATTCACTAGGGTTATTGTAGTACTGATGAAAGATCCGTCGTATTGACAATTCGCCGTCTTTACCGATAGGGATCGTCAAATTATTCTTCGTCGCTTTCAGATTCTGCTCGGTGAGGTCTCTAATTTTTCCGCGAATTTCATACATGCCGTCACCGGCGGAAACCGTCAGTCGCGATGGCGGGAAATATTTCTTGAGATATTCGTTCGAAAATCCAGGAGAAGTTTGCGGTCCGTTGTCCTCTATTCCCAAGCAGTTGAATAAAGCACCTCTAATGACAAAAAAATTAGTTTGTTTGCGTACTTGGAAAGATACGACTGTCACAAGTACCCACTTCATTGGAATACCATTACTCGACGACGACGTAAGGTCGTTCAAAAACTGTAAGCCGCCCAACGCGTCTCTTGTTATCTGTGCCCCGCAGTTTGGGCAATACTTCTCGAACCTCTCTTCAGTCCAACCATGTCGAAACGCTGCGAACCAGTCGACTGAAACGTCGTCTTTCCGACAAGTGGGGCACGTTACCGTTTTCGATAACCCAATGTCATTCATAGGCTCAAATGTGCAACTTGTCAAATTCTCGAAATTCCTTATTGCTTCACTATCGGGTCTGTAGGTGTATCTTCCATCTTCTTGCTTAAGGACTTGACTCTATACAATACAGAATAAGTAAATGTCTCAAGTCTAATTGTCGAAAGAACGATATGATACTTACTAGTAGTTCAAGCGGAAACGGCATGGACCGAAATAAGCCCTGATGTCCAGATCTAACACAGTCTTCCCAATAGGCACGGGGATGCAGCATATGAACAAACCAGACCATTAAAACGTCGACTGGAGGCAAATTCTCCAAGTTCATAATTACTGAGGTACCAGATAACAGCCTTGTTCGAACTTGCAATTTTGAAGCAGGTAGAGCATTAAACCACCGAGTGTATCGCTCGACAGCACGACCAACATACACATTCCAGCGGATCTGCCCCGGTACGCCATTACGTGAAGCCCCGCGAAGTTCATCAGCGCGATCGAACACTTTGGACATATCACCTCGCACATAGGAATTATAGATACCTAAATATCCATCCATACTCGTTATAGTCACTCGTATTTGCCGGAATAATTGAAGAAGCTGAAGATGTGTAATTATCTCTAATTCAGAAGGTAGGACCCCCTCGGGAATTGCATTGAATGAGGGATTATCAACTTTGCGCAAGACACTGGCAGTCGGAGCTCCCATCGGTTGCGATTTTAGTATCGTCTCTAGAACATGCGCTGCAACGTCGTCCTTACTTCCCGTCTTGTTATTGGCAAGCATTCTTGACAACGCTGTTTCGAGAACATTGTCAATGAAAGCCTCCAACGTGAGCATCATGTTCCGTGACCCGGCTGAAAGCGCTAATACGAACAAGGGTTGCAGCAATGGCACGCTCGATGAAACGTCAAATCCGACGACATGCAAATAAAAAATTATTCTAATTATCCCTTAGTAATAGATAGTGGAAATTTCAACTTTGGCACAATGCTCCATCTCACAGGATTGTATATGCTGAAGTGGAGTGAGATAAAAAGAAGAGTTGGGAGTGACATCCAAGTGACTATTCATACTCGGTAGGGTAATTTATGGATCACATGGATCACACGCTTAAGAGCGCCGGACCCATATCCCCGAGAGCCAATGAAGGGTTAGAGGGGGGGCCAAGATCTCCGTGACTAAGATAGAAGGAGGCAAATTTTGTAGTATAAGAAGGAAGGGGGGTCCCGACAGAAGAAGGGACAGAGGACAACCCACTCACAATACACACTTTTACACTTTTATTACCCTGTCTCTTTGCAAATAATAGACAAAAATTGATAACTAGCATACAGAGATGACCCCGGGAACCAAGCTAAGGCTTTAGCTTACGCTACGGTTTCGCCAATATATGATACTGACAGTGCCAAATACATACGACGTACGGTGACTGGTACTACATTTTTCGATTTCTGTGCACCTTTATCTTCATAATATAAAATATTTATCACATGAAGGTACCATACATAAGCGCCAGGATTCAACGAACTTGTTGCCGCCATGTGCATACGACTAAAGACGCATCGACGATTGATTCTTTTTCTAATAAGTACAAAGTGCTCTCGGAAGACAGGGCTAAGGAGATTGCATTTAACAAAGAGGTTGCGAGGAAATTTCGTGCAGAGGCCAAGCTTCGGACATGCCAAATGGCACGGATGGCGATGCACGAGAGGCTAACTGGATACATACACAGTCGTGAAAAAGTTCTGATTTCAATCGACACGGAAATGTACGAGCGCAATATGAAAATTGTTACTGAAATTGGTATCGCCGTTTGGAATCTAGCCGTGAACAACACTAGTAGGGCCAGATTTTCGGTCCGGCATCTCCGGGTTCTGGAGAATACCAAATACAGGAACGGGAAATTTGTGCCGGATAACGCAGAGAAATTCAATTTTGGACGATCAGAGCTGTTGTCACAGTCGAACTGCGTTACAGAAATCAACTTGTTGATGGAAAAATATGCAAACCGGGCCGTTTTTGTGGGCCACAACGTAACAGTGGATACAAGGTCGCTGAGCAGTCTTGGTGCGGCTATCGATAAAGATTTCCCAATTATTGACACATTAGATATCTGGAGGCATAAGTTTGGTGAGTCTGCAAAGGCTTCTTTGGCAACAATTATGCAGAACCTAGGAATCGAAACGAAAAATATGCATAACGCAGGTAACGATGCGCTGTATACAATGTTGATTTTGAGGGTATTATATGGAGTAAAGCAATTGTAATATATGTTGAATGGCTTATTGAGTGTTATCAAGTAGATGCTCATGGAGTTAGATGACAGTCGCAATGCTATTTTAAATCCTAGTGTTAGCAAATAAATGGATTGTTGAAGGTTCCGACTTTCACTACAGGTGACAGGTGGCAAATAAAGACCGCTACTGCCTTAGGCATCAGCAGGGAAGGCAGATTATAGCTTTAGGCAGTGAGCATAGAAGATTGCAGCTCGCATTTCAGCCAAGGTCACAAGTAGAGAATTTACCCTCACATTCATTTCAGAATGAAATAGGCACCAACTAGTATATATTTTAATTAGAATATGCTACGGGAACCCACTGATTACACAAACAAGCCCGCTCGATTACAAGCACCAGAGCCTAACTCACAACTTCATATCATCGAAGTGAGCAAGAATTTCTCCAATATGGGAGCTGTCATCGACATCAATGCTCTTCTCGAGCGTGATCTCCGAAAGCTCAGCTTCCTTCCGTATACACAATGCCAACGCTCGTTTTCCCAAGTAGTAGTATTCACTGGAACTTCGGATAAACCCCAGTTTTCTTTTCTGATTTTCTGTTAGGCAAGCCGCCGTCGCATCCCATAGCATCTTCCATCGGTTCAGTGCTCTATCAAGTGATTCACTTGATCCCGTCAAAATCATGGCTTTGCTAACTAAAATCAAAGAATTGAGGGCTTCAAATGTTAGCGGAATTTCGAAATTACAAAAAACAAGTCAATGATGGTTATACTATTTATCAGCAAAAAGTAATTTAATATTGATAAATTCTGAAACCGTTGAGATATATATCCTTCATCGACACCGGCGAAACAAAGCATTTTTATTGCAACTGCCAGCGAGGGAGGCCGTGGAGAATGGTCTCGAGAGACGTAGCTATAACAAACTTCTGCTGTAGAAGCATTGAATGCTTCTTCCGAGCAAGACATGTCCCCGGTAAATTCTGTTATAGCAAAACGCAATGGAATGTTATGAAAAATAGCAAACTCGCAATCAAGAGCAAAAATATGTGTGGCGACTCTGCATAATATAAATTAAACCAACAAACTCCAATACGCAGTCTCAAAGTTCCACTCACCGAATTCTGATTTCGCTCTTTATGAAAGCATTCCAGTCAAACACGCCAAAAATGACGCCGGAGTGCTGATAAAATTCGTTCACAGCATTATTTAACGATAATTCGCGCACAGCCTAGTAATGTACGTCATTAGTACCAGTATGGCCAATTCAAGGAATAGAGACTCACCATGACAAGGTCATAAAACCGACGACGGCGTATATTACGCTGTGTATCCTTCGTCCCATTAAAACACTGCATAATACAGATTATATAAGCCGCTTGAATGCTCTCGATATGTTCAGATGTCTCGACTATTCGACTTGGCTTGTATTTTTGTGTCAACTGCACAAATGAGGGGTATGAGAACACGTATTCTTCCGCTGTATCCAGAAGAAGTCGAGCAGCATTTGAGACTATAACATTATCGGAATAAAGGGAGCCCATTAATGTTACGGCAAGCACTAAGGGAAGTGCGGCAGACTCCGCGCAAAATGTCGGCGGATGAAGGAGTGTAACATGTGGGTGCCAGAAGTAGAAATAATTAGCAACTGACGTACTCACATTCTCCGCTGTGAACACGATCTTTGCACATCTACACATTTCGTCATGTACAATCTTTGACTGATTAATGGCGAGTAAAGAATCGCGGCAGAGTACTTCCACGATCTCATCCAGCTTTTCATTCGTAACCGTGGTTTCATGGGACTGACGGTATTCGGCAACTCCTTCTCTATCTGTATACGCTGCAGTCCGCCCCTCTTCCCTTGGAATATCGGTATACGCACTGCGGATAGGGTCATATCCACTGCCTCCAAATTCAATAGAAAAACTTTCACCAAAAATGTCACTGTGAAATATATCCGTCCCTATCGTTTGTCAATAAGTATCACCACACCCAAATGCAAACAAAATGCATACAATCTTCGTCTGATCCTATGAGGAATTCGAAGTTCTCACGGACAGTTAATTGACTGTCAGAAGCCGCTGGGACAGGAGATGACTCTTCGTCGCTATAGCCGTTAAACAGCGACAGCATCGTACGTCCATCATTGCGAGTGAAATTATACAGAAACGGGAACTTCTTTTGCATTTCAGACTTCTTAAATTCCTGAATTTCGGCATTCAGTTGAGGCGGCTCAGGTTTTACTTGACGATCCGCACCTGATATCATAGTGTCCGGCTCAAGTGATGAAGGTGCAGTAAAGTTGACAGTGGAAGCTACTTGGCGACGCTTCTGTATGCCATCTTCTTGCAGACGATTATAGGTGCATTTCAAATCGTACACGAAGCAGTTCTCACAAACTTCGCCGGAATCACATGCGATTTTTGCTCTTGCGCATGCATCGCAGGCCTTTCTCTTCTTCCCTCGCTTTTGCTGAGATGGCCCTTGGTTATCACCTCTTTCGGGGCAGTTCAGTGCATGACGCCGGGCAATGTCACTGGTTCCCAGCCATGAAATGTCAGCTCGCTTGTGGCTAGTTGCACACCAAAGATAACATACACTCGATAGAAGCTCCTACCGCAGAACTCACATAAAAATTTTTTTTCTCCAGAGTCTGGGATACTTTGTGTCAGTGAACTTCGTAGAAATACGTCATTGCAATAGTCAAAAGTCAAGAGTCAGATGCAACGCAGAATTCGCACTTACGCATTACCTCATGACGACGAAGATGGCTCACTCGAGCATAAGATGCCCCACATATGGCGCATACATATCTGTCAGACATGTAAATCAATAGGCGTACAAGACTCACTAATGAGACTGGTGTTCACTTGGGAGACTCCTAGATCTCCTGACGGCAATCTCTGCGATTGCTACAAAATACGTTTGGTTGCCAAAGAATGCGGGGTAACTTAGGAGGTGGAAATATTCGTTTAGTCACATGACTTTTGTGTTCTAGCTATCTACTGCGCTTACACACAAGCAGGGATTGGTGGCACCGAAAGCGAGAGCAAGACATAGCTGGGCTTGGGGTGTCGAAGCATGAATACCAGCAGGATTCACAGTATCTTCAGAAGTTATGTCAAGGACGCCGCATACGCCAGCCGGATAACCATTTTAGAAAGCTGCAAAATAAGTTCAAACCTATCAGTTGTCCTTCTTACAAACTTTGCAGTTACATAGCATAAAATAACAATGGCCCCAAAAGCACATGGTATGTCATAATTACTGTACTGTACGTACGTACATAGTACGTACGAACATATATGGATTCACGTTATGCTTATGTTCGCAAATAAATGACTCGCGGTCATGCTCAAACGTTCTCGAGCTCCTTAAATTTAAACTATTAAGCCGTGTGAAATAGCAGTGGCTTGCCTGGGTCCTATTTTAAGGTTATCGCTTGCGGATCAGGCTCACAGCTATGCTCGCACTCTGTTTTCCGCGTGGTAACCTTTTGTAGTGTGAGTACACAATACACAAGATTACTGAGGAAAAAGCACAAAG
>JAKTPS010000152.1:0-33160 GCA_030556275.1 Lipomyces sp. NRRL Y-27488 | reverse complement strand
CTGTGCTCATGCCCAAATATGTCAAATATTCCTTTCCTTGCCTATATAACTCCCTTTCCCTAACCCACGATGCAGACATGCCATTCTTCCTTGGCCCCATCCTACAATTTACTCCCACTAGAACTTCCCACTGTCTGATGCCCACGTAAACAGCGATAATCCATTTCGCATGCTTTAGATGCCCTCCCCAAACACAGATATCAATAACGCTGAGGCTAAATGGACCCTGCGTCAGCAGGGTCCCAAAACCTGTTTTTATTTCCGTTGCATCTTAGCGCAATTATGCATGCAATGCGACCCTTGCCGTTTGGTTTCCCTGCAACTACTTAACTCGTCTTCCGTTCCTCGTTTTTTTCGTCCGACCGTCCGAGTCTTTGTTTTTTTTTTACATATGTGTTCCGTTTCTTTTCTTTTTATTTCACATTTGATTCGACTTTGCCGGGGCCCCAGCCCCGCGCCGCAGTCGAGCCTTCCTCAATCAAGCAAACACGTAAGTAGAGCTCAAACTCAATTCAAAATTTATCGCCAGGTATATGGCAAAATCGCAGGGACATGCTAAAGAAGTTATCATCATTTGAACTCATCCGTTTTTATTTTATTAATCATATCATACATCCCGACCAGCTGGTAGAACTTTTTTCTTTTCTTTCCGCCCAACAAAAAAGACAAATATCCATACAAAAAGGCTGTACAGAACACAAAAAACAAAAAACAAAACATGACCCAATTTCGATCGCGCTCTAATAACACCGGTACGTCCCTGTTCCCTTTCTCTTGTTCGTCTTTGAATGCTTCGTGGTAGTATGTAGTATGTATGTAGTAGTGGTAGGAAAGTAGTATGTCGTAAGAACCCGTATGTAGTAGCAACCAAAGACAGAAAAGAGACCTAAAAAAATGTACTCGAGAAAATAGTCCATAGATGTAATCCAAAAAGAGTTGTAAATGCCGCAGGTAGTAGTAGCAAACCAAAGTAAAAAAACACCGGATGTCCGACCAATAAAGTAAGAGGTAAAATATCAAAAAGAAACATGATTAAAAGAATCCCAATGTCATCCAAAATAAAAAAAACCAAATATCTGTATCAATGTAGTTTGCAAAACGTATGTACACAACGCTGAAAGCGACCGGCTTCACGCGGACCCGCCGAGGCTGCCGACGTAGTAGCCCGCAAACACGTTCCAGTGGAAGTCGCCGAGCAGGCAGATGCGCGTCGCGAGGATGCTCAGCTCCGGCGCGACGTCGCGCGACGCGGGCGACCACTCGAGCGGGTCGACGGCGGCCGTCGAAGTCGCCGAGGTTGTCGCGGAAGCCGTCGCACCAGTGCTGCCGGCAGTAGTCGAGGCCGCGGCGGCGCGCGCGAGCTGCGGCGCGCTGAAGCAGAGCTTGACGCGCTTCTCGAGGTCGCCGAGGATGCGGCTCTCGACGAGCTTGTAGACCGCCGAGCCGTGGTCCGGCGCGAGGTGGACGACGAGCCAGTTCTGCGCGAGCTGCGCGAACGCGTCCAGCGACGGCCCGCGGGTCGGGAACCGCTGCTTGACCTTGCGCGCGATCTGGAGCGAGATCGCGGCCGCGCTGGCCTGCCAGCGCAGGTTGCTCGCGAGCGCGGTCGTGTGCGCGCCGGCCGCAGCCGCCGCCGCGGTGGTCATGCCGCCGGACACGGCGGCGGCGGCCTCCTCCTCGGCGGCGACGAGAATGAGCAGCTCGGCCTTGAGCTGCTCCGTGTCGCGCGGCAGCGGCGTCGCGCCGGGCACGCACGACGCGAGCAGCTGCCGGTAGAGCGTGAGGCACTGCTGCAGGCACGTAATCTGGGCGATGTCGGACTTGAGCGAGCGCATGCGGGAAAAGTCAAACGCGAACGTGACGGGGAACTCGTCCTTCGCGGACGAGGACGACGACGCAGCCGGCGCGGACGAGGAGACGGACGAAAACAGGGCGACGAGGCCGGAGATGAAGGCGTCGACGGCGGCCGGCGGCTTCGTCGCGGGCGGCGCGGCCGCGGCGGCGCGGGCGGCCGCGTCGGCGCAGCTGGCCTTGAACCAGTCGACCGCGCGGTCGACGTCGACCTTGCGGCGCGCGACGCGCTGGGCAAAGTAGTCCTGCTCGAACTCGACGGCGGTCTCGACCAGGAGCGGGCGGAGGGTGCGGATCTGGTGGTTGGCGACGTCGAGCTTCATGGCCTCGAGGATCGTAAACACCATGCGGAGGCCGTCGACGATGCGGCCGGCGTCGGCCGTGGCGACGCCGGTCTGGATGTGCGCGAGCATCTGGTCGACCCACGCGTCCCGCATCGGCGCGCAGTGGGACTTGAACACGCCGGCGAGCCAGGTGGCGAGCTTGACAAAGTCGAACGCGCAGTGCTGGAGCTTCTGGACCTGGAGCTCGATGTCGAGCACGTCCTCGACCTGGGCGCGGTCGCGCGCGGGCAGGAGGCTGGCGAGGATCTCGCCGAGGGACGAGAGGATGCCGACGAGCTTGCCGGACCGGTCCACGTCGGCGTGGCGGCGGACGCGGTATGCGTGGTCGAGCTCCTCGCACTCGACCACGACGGCGTCCCAGTACTTGTCCGCGAGCGCCTTCTTGCGGCGGCCGCGCTCACCGTCGAGGTTCGGCCGGAACTGGAGCTGGGGGTCGAACACGATGTCGTGGCGCAGCTGCGGGTTCTTGAAGATCTCCTGCAGGTCGAGCTCGCGGAGGCCCTGGATGTTGACCGGCGGCGCGTTCTCGGGCGAGACGAGCACGGCGGGCAGGGGCGACTGCTTGGCGGACTTGCGGTGGTGATGGCGGTGGTGGTGGTGGTGATGATGGTGGTGGTTGTTGCTTCGGTTCAGCCGTGACGAGGGGGAGGACGGGGACGACGAGGGCGCCTGCGAGGACGAGGATGCCGGCGAGGACGCCGTCTTCTTCTTGGGGAACCAGTCCTCTGGCAGGGCGGTCACGGACTGGAGACTGAGCAGGCTGATGTCGGGCAGGGACTTTGAGCGCATGCGGCGGTAGGCTGTGCGGGCCAGGGTTGACGATGCGATGGTGGCTGTGGCGGAGGCTGTGGTAGAGGGTGATGACGAGGAGGCGGCAGCGACGACGGAGTCGTTGGTGGCGGCGGAGTCGGAGCAGATGACGACGACGGTGTTCTCCTGCTGCTGCTGCTGTTCGAGGCGGGCGCGCTTCATGACGGATGGCGCGCCGACGGCGTACGGCCGCTTGTTTGTCTTTGCTGGGTCGTGCGGGGCCGCGTGGGACGGCGCGGGCGAGGCGGCCGGCGTCGGCGGCAGGCTCGCGGGGATCGGGCAGTCGTCGCAGGCGGCGGGCTGGTAGTTCTTGTAGGACTTGTACATGGCCGTGTCGCCGGCGCGGTCGGCGGCGGCGGCGGCGGCCGCGGCGGCGACGAAGAGCGTGCGGTGGTCGTGCGGGGGGCTCTGGGGGTGGTGGTGCTGGTGGAGCGGGGCCTGGCCGGCGCCGACGCCGCCGTCCGGCTGCTGGCTGGTCTGCTGGGCGTGGGCGTGGGCGTGTGCCGGGGCGGAGGCGGAGGCGGGCGCGGGCTCGGCGGCGGCGGCGGCGGCCTGGGGCGGGTCGGGCTGCCGTGGCCGCTGGTGGTGGTGGGAGTCCATGGCGGGCGGGCGAGGACGAGGACGGCGAAGGCGAGGGAGGAACGGGGGGACGGCGAGTAGCAGCACAGGAAGAAGACAAAGAAGAAGCAGCAGAAGAAGACGAAGAAGAAGAAGCAGAAAGGTGCAAGAAAAGAACGACCGGGACGCGGGGCGGATAAGTCTTTTGTTTTAAATGGTCTCGACACCGAAAACGACGAGAGACGGCGGCGGCAAACGCTGCAACTAACAACGAGCAACGAGCCAGAAAAGAAAAAGAAGCAGAACCAAACGCCGTCCGACACAGGCGCGTGCGACACGAACACCCAGTTCTGGTTCTCTGCTCTTTTTGCTTCCGGTTGCCGTTCCGGTTTTGCCTTTTGCCTCTTGCCGCCGCGCGACACGCGACACGCGACACACACGTGACTTGGCGGTGGCGACCGCCCGTTTAGGCTTCCGCGCCTTGCCCGGTTCGGACGTGCGCCGCGCGCCGCCAGCACTGCGGCGTTCGGCTCGGCTGCGCTTGCTGTGGTGTAGCCCTGCTCGGCTCTTCTCCTCCTCCTCCTCCTCCTCCTCCTCCTCTCGTTCTCGCAAACCAATTTACTCTGCTCGGCGCAGGTGCGTCATCCGCAACGTCTATTATCATATAATAGTCGCGCGTAGTCGTGCAGTGTCTCGTCCCGTCTCGTGTCTCGTCCCGGGGGCCGGCGCCCCGTCATCTCCGACGTGGGCCTCGTCGTGCTGCGACTGCGACTGCCACAATGGCGCGCCGCATTCATTATACTAGTGCAAGCCAGAGCCGTCGTGTGCGTCGTGCGCGTGGCACTGTCGAAACAGGGGCCGGCGCAGTGGGTGCTGGCTGTCGTGGTGGTGGTGGTGGTGGTGGTGGGTCGTCGTCGTGCGGTTAGTGCTTCTCGGTCGGGTTGGAGCAACTCAATCGTCTTCTCCGAAAAACCACTTCAACAACACACTCCCTCTCATATGAGACTACTACACTCTCATCCTCACCAGCCCTTTGCGCTCGTTTCCACCGTCGCGGTAAGATATCCCACTGCGGGTCCACCGTCGACACTGCAGCCGGCAATTTCAAATGTCTGTAGATACGTTCGTACAAAACATTACACGACCGGCATATGACGCTGTGTGCGTGCCACACACCCCCTGTGAGCTGATTATCATCTCGAGATCTCCGAAAGATAGCCCACTGGCCACTGGCCACTGGCCACTGGCCACCGGGCCCCACCACCACCACCGACCAGGACCACTGCCACCAGACCAGACAAAACCCAAGACCACCCTCCAACTAACACTACACTCGAAGCGACGCGGCTCTAACTGCACTCATCTGCCGCGCTGCCGACTTGGCTGTGGGCCATTGCCGTGAATTAGCCTCCTCGCAGCTGCCTGCCTGCCTGCCGGCCCGAGTCTAGTCTGGCTGGCTCTTGCTTTTTTCTCTCTCTGCTGCTGCGGTTTTGCGCAGCAGCTGCGCTTTTGTGCTGCTGCTGATTCGGCAGTTAAGCCGGCCGATAGCATGCTCAGACATGCAAGCAAGCAAGCAAACGCCCTTTCGCACTCCGCCGAGGCCGTGCTTTTTTTTTTTTTCTGTGCTTCGCCCGGTCCTCTCCGACTGCTGGCGGTTTGTCTAACAAATGACGATGACGATGATGTTAATGATGACGGGGCCCGGATCATACATTTCATCCGTCACTCGATGCACCGCAACGAAGATCCTCCCCGGCTGCAGCAATCACCATGATCGACCATCATCATGACTATGCAGCGCCAACCGCGGCCGCACGCAATGCCCGCCCCATGGCCCCAGTCAATCACATTCTCCGGGCACACGAAAACAAACATTAAAAATAACGAAAACAAAATTATACAAGTTGACACGTCGTCCCGAACAGGTTGCTATTTTTGCCATGCTCCACGCCGCCCCCCAACGACGGCGACGACCACGACGACGACGATCCGCCCGCTCGCATTGTTGTGCTCCCCCCCTTTCTCCACGGTGATGGCTGCGTGACGATGGCGGTGATCAATCACGACTTGGAGTCGATTTCGATTACATATTACGTTGCGTACGGTACGCGCGGCGACTGTTTCGGATTGGCTTGCTAAAATTATGATGACAACTCGTCACCGTCAGTCACTAACCTACCGTGCATGCCGTACTTCACCGGCTTGCACCCCAACGCGCGGCCCCCCCTCCCCCCTTTGTCCTCACGTCCCACAAAACGTCCACAACGTCGCGCACAAATCGGGCACGCCGTCGATCAAAAAAAAAAATCCAAAAACCCGAAACAAAACCGGCGTTTCTCTTCGCTGCTAATTTTGGGTCGTCGTCTCTACGGCACCCCTTGAGCGCGATCCCGTGTCGCAGGACCGCCCACAGCCCAGCCCGCCCCGTCCGTCACTCGGAGTCACTCGGACAAACAAATCTCCTTGGTGTCGAATCGCAGCTCTTGTCGAAGCTTTTCGGAGCAATGGGCGGCGGGGTGTTTCTTACTGTGGTTTTTGGGGCGGGTTCAAGCCAGGCACTTTCGAACCTTTCCGGCGGTGTCGTGTCGTGCCGAAAGTATGTGGGTGTGTGATGGCGGGGGCCAAGCCCACTCCCCTTCGTCGTGGTCGTGTTTTGGCGGTGGTCGTGTTTTGGTGATGCCAGCCGCCATCGAAATCGATCGATCGGGCTGAGAAGCATCGCAACAAGCCACCACAGCCGCCGCCAACTCTTTACTCTCGATCGTTGTTTGTTCTTTGTCGTTTTTTCCTTGTCGTGCTTCTGGCGATCTCCTACGAGCCTTCGGGCGACTGGACAGAGTCGGTTCGATCTGTCGTGCGGGTCCATGGGGGTTTGCGAAGGGGACACCGAAATTGAGCACCGCAGAAAACTGTTTAGTGTCGTAATAGGCTTTTTGAGTTGCCGCCACGCGGTTGATTACTTTTGTTTGCTTTTTTTTCTTTCTCTTCCTTTCTTTTCTTCTTCCGTGTTTTCCTTCTCTGTCCCGTTCGCGTTTCTTCCACAAGAGATGCACATAATTTGCAAGCATGACAAGAGCAGGGGGCTGGTTGCAGATTTGTTTGCTTGTGTGTAAAACTCATTTCCGCTGCATGGCACGGCTGCTGCGACCTCGAGACTTGATATGATACACGCACCGGCACAAAATAAATTCAACTCGATAAGGTATCTCTGAAGTAGTGTATAAAGAAATGAACGAAATAAATATATGAGTTGTCTGCCCCCACCCCTCCCGTCCTCCTCCTTCCGGACGAGCGCTGCGAGCCGGACGGCGCGTTGCTCGGCACCGGGGCGAGCGCTCTTTCTTTGTCTTGTCTTTGCTTTTCGTGTTTTATTTGGCCCGAATCTAAAAAGGCTGGCGATGGCTAACGCAAAGCATACATGGGCCTTCAGTGAGTCTTGCTGCGGTGAAGACAAGCTGGATGCGCTTCCGCGGAGCCAATTTGCCGAGAAAGGAAGGAGAGCGCGTTCGGCCGAATTTCAGCTAGCTGGGACTTTGTGTCTATCATACACGCCGCCACCGACGACGCCCATCTCAGGCTGTCCGTCTGCCTACATGCAAAACCAACACGGCCGCCACCACTTTCTAGATGTATATGCTCGATGACATTTTTTGCGTTTTTTGTTGCTGCATACTGCGCGAAATAGCGCCGGCCGTCACACGCTGCATCGCCGCCAGCCGCGAGCCCATCCATGCCTTGTCTCGGTCGTCCGTCCGAGACTGACTGGCAAGTGCACGCGATGGTGGGAAAGAAAAGGGTGTCGAGTCGACCGGCCGCTTTGCTGCTTTGCTGCTTTGCTTCTAGTCAATATCCCCCCCGAGCGGCGCGTGTTTCCAGAAGTCTGGCTCTGCTCCATCTCTATCTCTATCTCTTGACCTTCCTTGCATCGTGTTCTCGGGGATTTTGTTATCGCACATCTGTATGTAGCACTACAGTCTCCCGCGGAGGTGAGATGTTCCGTCCGGCCCAAAAAACCTCGACACGGCTAAGTATGAACGTACTCTTGCCTCGGTCGTCGGTCGTCGGTGGTCAGCTCCATCGTGAACCCCCCGCCCTCCACACCCCCTCCCTCCCTCCCTTTGAAGACCCACCCCCCAGATTCCCCCAGCTGGAGGGCTGACGCATGTGGCCTCGAGGCTCAATTATGATCTGCATTGAACGCTGCTCACCAGCGCTGCAGTCGCTACCGCCCCCACCCATCTGTGGGCCAAGCCCGCCGCCCCCACGCCGTCGCCGCCGCCGTTTTCTGCCCACGGTTGTCAACTCCGGTGAACCGAAAACAAACGCTGCAAGCGAGCCAGCCTACCCAAGATTCAAGATTCACAGATTACTTTAGAGATTTCGACCGACCAGCAAACACACATCGCTTGGTGGTTTTTTTTTTTTTCGAAACCCGCACCCACGGCGGTGGGTCTTGATCGTCGTGGTGTGCCCGCCCCGCCCGTGGTGGAGGCGTCCCTCGACACACGGCGGGGTGGGCGAGATCGGGCAGGCGGGACCGGTTCACGGCCGCCACTTCGCGGTCCCATCGCGTCTACACCACAGCACACCGCAGCAGACCGCAGCACACCGCGTCGCGCGCTGTCGCTGGTGATGGCCGGTGGGTTCGGAGTCGAGCGTCATCAGCTTCGCCCGGCCAGCCATTGGCCGCCGGATGACGGCGCCAACCGTCCCGCGCCACTGCAACTGCGTTTTTTCTCTTCTTTTCCGGTTAGCCCGCAGCCGCACGGAAGCCGGCGGAAGCGGCTCGTGGAAGCCTCGCCGAAGCCGCGTGGAAGCTTTCCCCCGAGCCGCGCCCTAGCCCGATCCGGCCTTTCTTCCGGCGCTTCGGCGGCCTTCTTTTGATCTGCTGGACGCTGTCACGAGGCGGAAAGAAACGACGAACAACAAACCCGCCCCCGACGTCATCTGCGCTCCCACATTCCCGCATTCTCGCCCCTCTCCTCTCCTCCCCCCCCCGGGCTAGGCTCGAAGGCGATCGCCGTGATTTGCTCTGTCACCACCACTCGCGACACTCTCCGACGATCCCGGCTCGACACGACCTCGGGGGGCGGCGGCTGTGGGCTTTCAAAGGCTCAGATGACTTGGCCGCGTTTTTTTTTTCGCGCAACGCCGTCCATCGCCACGCCGCACGTACGGTGTAATACGTACGCTTTTTGCGGGGGGCACTTGTCGATTTGTTTTAGTCATTTCTGTCACGCGAGCTTTGCGCCTGCCTGCGTTTTGCAAAAAGGATGTGGCGATTTGACGATTTGTATACTTGCAATAATCCCTCGTTTCTCTAACTATCTCTCTACTAGCCAAACCAGGTCGCGAGGCGGCTGGCCCTCCCGGTTCGCTCGACACGGGCCTAAAACGCAGCCATGCTCCGTATGCACAATAATCAAACAAACAAACCGGCCTATCACGGGACAGCAACAACAGGAGTCTGTCAATCAGCACGCCCTCGCCCGTCCCCGTCTCGTCTCGTCTCGTCTCGTCCCGTCTTGTCGCGCTCGATTCGACTGGGCAAGCCACAGGTTTCAGGGGGCGCACTCGTCCAGCCGGGGCCTCCGACACCAGCCACGCCGCGCGGCTCAGCACGTGCCGGAAAGTGTTCCTGCCTGTTCTCAACCATCACTCCCCCGATATCACACACACACACACACCAATTGTAAAACACGCCTACACGACGCCGACGTGCTCGACCCACTTGGCCACGACGCGGACGACGACGTGCGCGTCCTTCTTGCGCACCGCGAACCACTCCTTGTGCCGGCGCCCGCACGCGCCGCACGCGCCTCCGTCTTTGTGGTTGTGGTCTTTGTAGCTGTGGATGTCGTTCCCGCGGTTTGACGACGACGACGACGGCGACGACGACAACGGCGGCATGGCCGACGCGTCGTCGGCGGAGCACGGAAACAGCGACCGCAGCTCTAAGTGGATCAGCCGCTCGGCGCGGTGGACGGCCCTGCACCGCCGCGGCACCTCCGCTGAGGTCGTCGTCGGCCCGCCATCCGCCATCATTGTCGGCCCTGCCGACGCAAACATCCTCTCGCGAGCACCACCACCACCACCACCATTACCGCCCGGCGACGGGAAATGCCCCGTGAGCACGACCGCGTGCGAGCACTGCGTCGTCCACTGCTGCATCCTCCGGCCGACGTCCTTCGCCCGGCCGATCTTCAAAAACAGCACCGTGCCCGGATGCATCGCCTGCCGGTCTACATATCACGCCCACACGCTCGTTAGCCCCGACCGACCACGCGCCCTCCCCCCATTGAGTTTCGACAAGGAGAACGACATACCGACGACGCCCGCCTGCGCGAGCTCGTAGATGTAGATGTACCCGGGCGCGTCCGCGCCGGACGGCTGCTTCGCCGCCTCCGCGGCGAGCAGGGCCGCGTACTTGCGCCGCAGATGCTCGCCGGCGTAGTGGTAGTCGTCGTCGTGGTCGGCCGGTGCGTGCGCGCGTGCTCCGACGTGGGATGACGACGGCGGAGGTCGTGGTAGCAGTCGGGCGGACGAGGGCTTGCTGGGAGCGAGTGCCGCGTCGCGCAATGGCATTGTCCTCGTCGCCGTCGTCGTCGTGTCCCGCATACATACGAACGACTTCAGCAGCCTGACGAACAGGCCGTCCCGTTGTCCGACTGCGCCTTGGACGCCGGTCTCTTTCCCGTTCTTCGTCGTCGCCGTCGTCGTCGTCTTTGTTTTCGCTTTCGAGTTCACGAACCCCGGCGCGGCGGGAACGTCACACTTGAGCTGCTGCTGCCGCCGCCCCGGGTCCCGCTGGCTTATGTGCTGGTGGCAGTACACGGCGGCGGCGCCGCCGCTGCCGTGCGCGCCGTCGAGCCCGCGCACCATGCGCCGGCACCGCGCGCCGGTCGACCTCGCCGTCCCGGCGCACTGGCGCGTGGCCGCCGCTGCCGCCGCGTTTGGCTGTCCGGCCGGCGAGCGCGGATCGTCTCGCGCGGCAGTCGTGGTGGGCGGTCGCGGGTGTGGCATTGGATTATTGCAAGTTGCCCTACGGCCTGCCCGAGTGCGACGCTCGCCACACTCTGCCGGGTGTGGTTATTTTTATGTCAACTGCGTAGTCGTAGTCGTTGTTGTCGGTGCCGTCGTCATTGATCTGTGAATGGGCCGTGTGGCTGGGCGGCATACATATGATACGTGACATGACAAACTTCCCCCGCAAGGCAAACAACGAAAACGTAATAACGTTAATCGGGCCTATAACTACTATATTCTCATGGAATCTCACCTTGCAATTATGTAACATGTTACGCAAGAGAACTAGAGGCGACGAAGTTTCAAAAAAAATAAAAACAAAAAAAAACGTCACGGACAAGATTCGAACTTGCGCGGGCAGAACCCAACGCCTGAGCTACGTAGGAGAAATAGCAGGGCGTCGCCTTAACCACTCGGCCACCGTAACATATTTCTTCGAAATTCTGAAATCCGGTTCACCAGGTTCGGCCCGCGCGGAGAACGGGCGGTGGCCCCTTTGAGGCACAAGGTTTGGATGCAGCGGCGGTCTGAACAAGCTGTGCAGCCAAAAACGACCATCCCCACGACGCCGGGTCCCTTGCCAATTGCGTGCTGCTCCCCCCAATTGCCGGCCGAGACGGCAATAGACGCCGACGTCCATCGAAGCAGCATTAATACAGACACGCGTGAACGAGACCGAGAGAGCGAAGGAGATTGAGTGAGCTACAGACAAGAGAACACAGGCCAAAGCAAGCCCGCCAACCCACACCACCCACAAGAATGCGCTCGTCTACGACCCACGTGCGCGACCGCTTCCTGACGCTGCCGTACCTGACGACGGTGACGGCGCTCACGATCGCGCTGCTCGAGGTCGTCACGGCGTTCGTGTTCCCGGGCCTGCGGACCGGGCTCGCGCTGGACCCTCGCAGCGTGCTCACCGGCGGCGTCTACCGGCTCTTCACCTACCCGCTCGCGCACGAGAACCTCCTGCACGCGTTCTTCAACCTGTTTGCGCTCCTGCCGGTCCTGTCCTCGTTCGAGGAGGACACGGGCACGGTCGCGACCGTCGGCGCGTTGATTCGTGAGTGTGCCTGTTTGTGCTTCCCAGACGCCGGCGAGCGGCGTATATTCCTTGCTTGGGCCTTTGTGCTGACTCGGTTTCTTTCTTTTACAGTGTTCAGCGTGCTTCCTGGCCTCGCCTACGCGCTGGCCGCGACCTTCATTTTCACAAACGCGCCCGCCGTGCTCGGCGCGAGCGGGTGGGTCTTCACGCTGCTCGCGTACTTTGCGCTCAAGGAGTACTCGGCCCGGCCGGCGCTCGCCGTGACCGCGAGAGTGCAGATCCCGACGTGGTCGACGCCGATCCTGACGCTGCTCGTCGTCGCCGTGCTCCTGCCCGGCTCGAGCTTCCTCGGCCACCTCTGCGGCCTGCTGGCCGGGTACGCGTACGGGCTCGGCTATCTCGACCCGGCCAAGCCGCCCCAGGGCGCCGTCCTCAGGGCCGAGGCCGCGCTCGCGAGCGCGAACCTGACAAAGATCCTGCCCCGGTTCGTATCGGACGACTACGCGTCCAAGCACCGCGTCGTGATCGACACCTCGATCGACGCGGGCGTGTCCGCGGACGGCGCGAGCCCCGTCATCTCGCCCACGTCCTCCCAGCGGCCGTTCACGGGCCAGGGCCGGCCACTCGGCGGTTGAGCGAGGCCTCCCCGGTCGCATCCGGCTGGCTGAGCTCGCCTCGAAGATATGCCATAAGCTTTGTGTATCACTATAATGTACTTAGTTGCCCCGTTGACTCTATCACGCGAGGTGTTTTTTTTTACTCTTCTTGTCTGTATTAAAGTATCACGACGGTTTCATTTGCTCGCGCCGTATTTCGAATAATAATAAATAAAAAAGAAACGAAATTCAATTGAAGAGAATACACTAAAGCAGGCTATAGATACACGTCCAAATACAGAGTTCGGAGGAAACGCAGGAACGTAACAAATACAAATCGTACAAAAAGTAATACACAAATCGTCAACACTTGCTCTGCATTGGCCGCAAAACTAAAAGTACACCACAAAGGACATCTATCGTATCACACACAGGCTCTCTCTCACCAAGAGGAAAAAATCTAAATAATATACACAAGCAGAGACCGAAAGTCCGCAAAAGGTCCTGCCGAAAATTGCGCACGCTACACCGCCGCTGCGCAGTCGCACATACAAGGACAGCCAAATGGAGTGGCCCCCCCAGAGCGAGTGAAAGGGTTTTAGGTCGTAGACAAGGCTTGGATAATTTAACGTGGCAAAGCCTGATCTCTCATGCCACGGCGTCATACCACGACGCAAGAAGAATCCCCCGAGTGTGGCTAGGCGACCTCGTCGACGACCTCGGCACCGTCCGCGGCCCCGTCCGCCGCCGCTGCCGCCGCGGCAGCCTCGCTGCGTTTCCTGCGTTTCCGGCGCTCCTTCGGCGTGGACGTCGCCTGGATCTCGGCCTGGAGCTTGTCTTCGCTCTTCAACGGCGCGGGTTCGGTCGCGGGCGCGGCGCCGGCCGCCAGGTGGTCTTTCTTGTGCTTCCGCTTCTTGGTCTTGGTCGGCGACCCTTCGGGTGTCGTTGCAGCCGGCGGCGCCTCCGCTGGCTTTGCGACTGCCGCGGCCGCCGGCTTGGGCGTCGTCGCGACTGGAATCGGGGCGGCCTTTACTGCCTCCGCGATCGACAACTCCGCGGTGTCGCGGTTTTTCGGCTTCGGGCCCCTCTTCTTGCCCGGCGTGGGCACGGCGACGACGGGCGTGAACACAATGCCGGCGGCCCTGTCCTTCTCCCGTGCGGCCTGGTAGAGCGCCTTTGCGGCGTCGTACTTCTTGATCTGCTCCGCGTAGATCGTGTACCACGGCGCCTTCTCCTCCTCCGACATGTTCTTCCACCGGTCCGACACCTCGCGGATGATCTCGGTGTTGCTGGCGTCGACGCCCTTGGCCGTGTACTCGTCGCGGACGTGTTTCCGCCACTCGTTCGCAAACGCAAAGTACACGGTCTGCGGCCGCCGCGGCGCGTTCGGGTCCCGCAGCCGCTTCTGTTTCCGCGGCCGCTTCTCGTCCTCTTCCTCTTCCTCCTCTTCGTCCTCGTCCTCAGCGGCTTCTGAGGTAGGCTCCGCGGAGCGCGGCGGCGGTGGCGGCGGCGGCGGGGCTGGCACTGGCGCTGGCGCTGGTGCGGACGCCTTCGGCTTCGGCCCAGGCTTCCTTCCGGCGGTTGGTAACCGCACGGGCGACGACGACGGCGCCGCTGCCGCGAGCGACGGAATCGCGATGTCGGGCACGGTGCCGGATATCGCGGCGGCGGCGTAGAAGTCGATCGCGGCACGCGACGCGTCCTGCGCGGCTATCGACAGCTGCGTGAGCGAGGCCACGAGCTGTATATATATTTATCGTGTCAGCGGCGGCCATAGTCACAAAGCACGGGAATCACACATACCGCGTCTTTTTTGGTCTTGAGCACGTCGAGATCGGCCATGGCGGGCGGCGTGGTCGGCGGTGGTTCGAGTGTGTTTCTGTGTGTGTGTTGTTTGTTGTGGTGAGCGCGATAAAGACGCGTCGACGGGCGACACAAACAGTACGAGCGCCTTGCGCGCACAGAACGCGTCCCCGTCGTGCTCTATCTAGTTGCTGCCGACACCTCCCTCTCTGCGCCTCCTGCCCTCCTGCGCCCTCGAGATCGCGCTCGGCCACACCGCCAAACACAACCCGCCGGCGCAAATCGCAAAATGGCGGGCTCTCACTCGGACTCGGACTCGGACTCGGACGCGGACCAGGCCGCGGTCACGTTCGCGCCCGCGACCATCGCGCGCCTGTTCGCCGAGCACTTTGAGCACGCCGACACGCGCGTGTCGGCCACCGCCGTCGAGGCCGCCGCCGAGTACCTGCGCATCTTCACCCGCGAGGCGGTCTGGCGGTCCGACCGCGGGCTCAAGGACGCCGCCGCGGCCTCGGGCGAGGCCGCGGGTGCAAGTGCCGGCGCCGGCAGCAGCAGCAGCAGCAGCAACAACAGGACGACCGATGGCGTTCCTCGGAGAATGATGGAGGTGTCGGATCTGGAACGCGTCGCGGGGACGCTTGTGCTCGATTTTTGACTGAACGACAGCGGCTTTCACATAGCACAAGAGCGATGACGATGAAAATGCTGATTGATTATATACAATAATACATACACAGAAATTTACACTTATAATCCGCACACTAAATCTAGGCGAGCCGGGCGTAGAGCGCCGGCGAGATCTTCCCGCCCGCGTGGGCGTAGCGCCGTAATGCGTCGGTCAGGTATCCCGGCGCGGGCTGGAACCGGACGTGCTCCATGAACGCGACCATCTTCTCCACGTCGGCCGCGAACTCGGGCCGGTTCTCGGCCCCGCGCATGAGGATCATGTAGCTCCGCTGCGTCGGCTTCTCGATGCTCGTCTTGCCGTGGCGCGCGGTGAACTCGTCAAACAGGTCAAACGCGTCGCGCAGGCGGCCCTCATTTGACAAGCGCGCGATGAGCGCGTTGAAGTGCTTGAGCGGCTGCCGCATGTTCAGCTTCGGGAAGACCTCGCGGTACAGGAGCAGCGCGCGGTCGATCGACCCCTTCTTGATGTGGCCCTCGAGCAGGACCGAGAGCGTCTTGCGCGGGACGGGGATCAGCTTGGCGGCGTTCGCAAGCAGCATGTCGGCCATGTGCATGTCCGGCGAGATGTCGACGAGGCCCATGACCATCGTGTGCAGGACGTGCTGCGTGAACGGGATCTTGTTCTGCCGCATTTCGTCGAGAATCTGCCGCAGCGCGGCCTTGCCGCTCTCGACGACGGCTTTGTCGAGCGCCTTGGCCGGAGAGGACAGGATGCCAAACAGCGGCGTGCTCTTCTTGTTCCGGGCAACGGTCTGCACGAACATGTCCTTGAACGTGCCGTACAGCGAGATCGCGTACGTCGCCGAGTCCATCGGCACGCCCCGGGTGGACATGTCCTTGATGAGATCCAGCGCCGCGCCGTAGTCCTCGTTCTCGCGCACGTAGTACGCGAGAAGGATGTTGTATGCGACCGTGTTCGGCCGGAGAGACGTGTTGTTCCGCATGTGGTCGAACGTCTCCAGTGCCTTTGCGATCTCGCCTTCCTTCACGTACCACTTTAGGAAGACATTGTAGATGTTTCCTGTGATGATGAGCTTCTTGTGTGACCCATCACGATGCAAAACGAGGACCTTGCCCGCCAGCGCGGCCGTCAAGAGCTCCTCCGCCTTCTCTGGCAGGTCGAACCGGAAATAGGCGTCCATGAGGATCGAGTATGTGACAAAGTCGACCTTGCCTGCCTCGTTGAATCTGGTAAACAATCGCTCAATCGCGTCCGCCCTCTGTTCGGCAATGCGCCGCGCATCGGCAGAGGACTTCCAGCCGTCGTCAGGCGAGCGGTCTGACTGGACGAGCGAGCGCACAAAGGCGAGGAAGTACGCGTTGCAGAGCTCGACCGACGGATCTCGCAGGAGGCCGGCTCTGTCCATGTCGTCCCAGACCGCTTTGCCGTCATGCGACCGGTTGACGGACACGAATTTGTTGATGAACGCGGCGCCGACCGCGTCGGGCGCGTCCCACTTGACGCCCGTCGTCGGCCTCAGCTTCTCGTACTTTGTCGCGACACTGTAGTAGTCCGCCAGGCGGATCTCCCGCAGGAGCGTCTTGACGTCCTTGCTCTGCGGCGACCCCGGATTCCGGATTGGCGCAAGAAACTGTTGGTCGACCACGTCCATTTTCTCAAAGTCGGCGCCTTCGTCGCTGCCGCCTGCGTCGTCCTCGTCGGCCATCCCGGCGGCCCTCTCGGTGGATGTGGTGCCCGTCGCTGCTGGATTGCTGTTGGTCGACGCGTACCGCCGGCAGCCACCGGTGCTGCCGCTCATGTTTCTCGTGTTGCCCGTGCTACTGCCGTTTCTGTGGCAGAGTGCCCGAGGAACGGAGCAGGACCGCTTGGCCGGGGGCGTCGCCCGGAGCGCACAGGCGGCCGCGGCGCCCCGGAGCCCCAGACGCGACGCCGCCGCCGCCGCTGCCGCCGACGACGACGACAGCGCAGTCGCCGCAGACACAGCAAGGGCCGGTCGCAGCATTGCGGTTGAGGAGGAGGAGGACGAGGAGGGAGGACGGCGGTTGTTGGGTGGCCGGTGGAGCAGGCCGAAAGCCGTGAACATGTCGGCGGAATCAAAAATTTCGAGTCACGTGCTGCCGTGAGCGAATCACGGTTAGTTGATGGACGCCATATGCCATGTCTTCCCATATATATATATACACCGTATATACACCGTATACCATCCCGCCATCGCCGGAGAGCAAGTCCGACGGAACAGTCCGATGCCGACGAAGTCCGCGTCGGAGGACGCCTGCGTGGACGTCCTCGTCATTGGTGAGAACCGCTCGCGGACCTCGCCTCCTCTCCGTCCAGCTCTAACTGACTTCCCCCCGCCAGGCACCGGCCCGTCCGCGCTCACGCTCTCGTATCTGCTGCACGGCAACACGCCCGTGTACGACCCGCACTCGCGCCTCGGCGCCCACCCGGACGCGACCCTGCACTCGCTGCTCTCGTCGTCGTCGTCGTCGTCGTCGTCCTCCTCCTCCTCCTCCCCGTCCGGAGCGCCCGCCGACGACATCTACGCCCCGCTGCTCCACAACCTCGCCCTCCAGCGCTACCTCGCGCGCCTGCACGCGTCGTCCGCGGCAGCGTCGAGCGTGAACGTGCCCGTCAACTACCTGCTCGACGTCCTCGCCGCGCCAGACATCCGCACCGACATCTCCGCCGCGCGGTCGAACTCGCGCCTCAGGTTCGTCCACCGGCCTGAGCATGCCGTCGGGCATCTCGTCGTCGGCTCCAGCTTCATGGCCGGCGGGCAGTGGGCAGGCAGAGACACGCCGTCGCGCACGCTGAGCTACGCGGACATGCTCTCCTTGCCCGGATACTCCTTTCCCGAGTTTTACAGGCAGACGTACGGCGTCGAGGCCGACCCGTACTCGCGTCCGCAGCGCGCCGATGTCGCCGCGTACTACGCCGCGTATCCGTCCCAGGTCGGCATCGAGAAATATGTCCGCGTGAACTACACCGTCCTCTCCCTGCAACGGTCCACGTCCGAGAATCTGGCCCACAGATTCACCGCGATCGTGCAGAGCAATGCTACGGGCAAGTTGCACGTCATCACGGCCAAGACCGTCGTGCTGGCGTCCGGCGTCTTTACGCACCATGTCCAGCCCGACCCGATTCTGCTCCCGTTTTTAGAACACGAGCACTCGCCACAGTCTTTGTCGTCGCCCTCGTCCTCCCCATCACCTTCGTCCTCCCCATTGCCCTCGTCCTCCCCGTCGCCCTCGTCTGCCACTGCCCCAGCTGAGGAAAGGAAGACAGTACTGGTACTCGGCTCAGGGTTTTCTGCTGCGGACGCTGTGCTAGATGTCTCTGCATCAAAAAATATAATACACATCTTCAAATGGGACCCTAAAGCCATGTCATCGCCTCTGCGCTCGTGCCACCGAGAAGCCTATCCCGAATATGCGTTGCTCTATCGTCTAATGAGGGCCGCCGCCACAACACCGGCAAAGCGTGCCAACGATGCAGCAAGAAGCAACCGCACGAATCTTGGCGAGCGATACGAGGGCATCGCGAACGGCACTATAGTCGGAGCGCGGCACGGGCTCATCTCCATCCGTCTTGCGAACGGCTCCGTCGTCGAGCGCCGGATATCGGAGGTCAAGGCCTACATCGGCAGAATAGGCATCATCTCGTATCTCTCGTCGAACCTGCGGCAAGAGATCGGCATCGAGCGGGACCAGATTTGGGCGTCAAAGACGTCTTTCCGCAAACGAATCAGCAGCCGCGCGGGCAGGTGGACCGCGGTGTCTCCCGACGGGCGGACGGTGGAAGAGAAATATTTTTCTTTGGCGGCTGATGACGATCTGTTGGAGTCAAAGTCGTGTTATGTGACCGATTTTACCGCGTCACATGGGTTTGAAGTTACTGACGGCATGTTTGTGATTGGCAGTTTGGTTGGAGATTCGCTTGTAAGATATACATTGGGTGGATGTGTCACTGTGGCCGGTATACTGATAGAGCGGTTAAGATGACAGTCATAGGAGTGCGGTTGAATTTTGTTTTGGCGTTTGTGCATAGGTGGTGTTGGATAAAAATACATTTACATTAGATTTTTGTGTTATCTTACTTCTTCTTCGAAGCCTTCTGTCCCTCCTTTAAGTCTGTGTATCTTTTTTCGTCCACGCGCGCAAGGAAATCCTGCTTATGAAGATATCCACCTTTGTTGTGCTGTTTCAGATCGTCAGTGATGCCTTCCTGTTCGACGAAGCCATCCCAATCAAGCTTCGACTTTTCAAGCGTGTTCAGTTTGGTGGGCTTGGTCTTTGCGGCAAGCTGTTCTAGAGACGACCCTTTCCGGCGTCGCGGCGGAGGACCGCGGGGCTTCGCGGCGGCGGTGGTGGTGCCTGGAACGGACGAGGACGGTTCGGCGATCGAGGTTGCAGCCTGCGGGGTTTGAGCCTTGAGATATGCCTCTGCCTGCGGCGAATTCCGTGGCACGCGTATCTCTCGCGTCATGACCTCTTTTGCAAAGACGTAGCTCTCTGTGATGGTTATCATGTCGCCGACATTTGGAGCATCGGCCGGGGCGGACGAGGATGTAGTTGTAGATGTCGTCCCCGTCGTTGTATCTTCGGTATTAGATCGCATTGAAGCCCAAATTGCATCGGTGTCAACCGTCGACTTTGCGCTGTCTTTTGCCGCTTTCTTGCTGTGGCGCTTGCTGTTAGCATTCGTTGCATTGTCCATGCGTATCGATCAGA
This sequence comes from Lipomyces sp. NRRL Y-27488, assembly GCA_030556275.1. Lineage (NCBI taxonomy): Eukaryota > Fungi > Ascomycota > Lipomycetes > Lipomycetales > Lipomycetaceae > Lipomyces > Lipomyces sp. NRRL Y-27488. The sequence continues at coordinate 13,751 of JAKTPS010000152.1, read as the reverse complement.
GAACTCACGCGGTGGCTTCAGCGGCGCGCTGAGAGCGCGTCAAAATGCGGATCCCATCGCCCTCCTCGTTGTCTTGGTCAGCCTTTTTGGCACGCTTACTCTCCGCCCCGGTCGCTTTGTTCTTCCGCTTGGTCTTCAAAACCGACGATGGGGTGCCTTCGTTGTCGTCCTCGTTGCCGTCCGAGTACGGCCCCTCGCCGTTCTCGTCGTCCGACGACGACGCATCGTCCGAGGCAGCCTTGGACAAGTCAAAGTCCTCGTCTTCGGACTCTCGGTAGTCGTCTTCGCCATCGTCGACATTGTTGTCGGGCTGATTTGACTCGTTCCCGGTCATGATGGTGGAGAGTGTAATCTATTAGGAGTGACAAGGGCAGAAAACAAAGTGTGGCGAGCGTAAGGTTTAGTCATACCTCATCGCCTTCAAAACTCTTTTCTATTCCCCCCGCAAGTCGACTTCTGCATCGTCCAGACCGATAGCCGACGCTTCACGAATGACAAAACAGCCACTCACGATCGGCGTGCTTGCGCTGCAAGGCGCATTTGCCGAGCACAAGTCCCATCTTGAATCTGCCGCGTCGAGGGCGAAGCCGGGATCGCGACTTGCCTCGGCGGCCGTCAACGTGATTGAGGTTCGCACGCCGGCGCAGCTTGCCGCCACGGACGCCCTGGTTGTTCCTGGTTTGTTATTCTCTAAGGGTTTTGCGTGCTTGAGCGGTATGCTGACGACGAAGGGGACAGGCGGAGAGAGTACTTCGATCAGTCTAATTGCCGAGCGAACTGGATTGCTGGAGCCTCTCCGAACATATGTTAGGTACGACTACGCTCCAGTCGACTTGGAAAGAAAGAAGCCTCACTGACTGATATCATTCAGAGTCGAGAAGAAGCCTGTGTGGGGAACTTGCGCCGGTCTTATCTTACTATCAAACGAGGTGCGCATTACTTCATTTTTGCTTCCGAGGCTTTTGTACGGCTTCTGTAGCGAAGATTGTTATACTCACTCGCAATTTCACAGGCTTCGAGAGCGAAGAAGGGCGGTCAGGAGCTGATAGGCGGCCTGGATGTGCGCTGCCAGCGAAACCACTTTGGTCGGCAGACCGAGTCGTTTTCTTGTGCGCTCGGCCTGCCGTTCGCGCCCGACGCGGCCGCCGACGCCGACCCGTTCGTGGCGGTCTTCATTCGCGCGCCGATCGTCGAGTGTATCCTGGATCCGACAACTCATGCCGAGGTTGCTGCTGCTGGCGGCGACGCCGCTACGGCCGACAGCAGCACGGTTCGCGCGCCGGACATGGCCGGCGACGACGGAGCGGCGCACCGACCGGTCGAGGTCATCGCACGCCTGCCGAAGGAACAGGGAGTCGAGGCCGGGGATATCGTCGCGGTTCGCCAGGCAAATATTTTTGGCACCAGTTTCCACCCCGAGCTTACGGCAGACGTGAGACTACACGCGTGGTGGCTCGAGGAGTGTGTCTTGCAATTGTCAGGAGAGACTTAGAGAGTCGCGGTCGGCCAAGAGGCACGGCATGTGACTTCATAGACATCACCCATAATGCTTCGGTGTAATATAGACGCCAATAAACATTACATTCTTTACCGACTTGCATGATTACAATATGCGATTGCAATTGACCCGGGCCTAGCCAAACTTTCATTTGCCTAGCCAAAATTTCAGTTCCAAAAGAGAGATGCCGATATTTCTGGTTTTATGGATCGATGTGCTTTAATACCATCCGTTGCATCAGCTGGTTGAGAGATATGATGCCAATCGCGTTCTGAAATCTGAAGTTGTCTGCAATGCCTGCATCTACTGCTCCGTCTAGTAAGCCGGATCGCAGAAACACAGAAATCATATACAAGCCTCCAGTGGAATATTTCGCCGGCATGAATGTAGATCCCAGCATGAATATTCGCAGCTGTAACTACATATTGTGATGGCTCCTAGTTGGGCTAGCTTTGACACGTAGGTCACGTGAACAGGCGTCGAGCAATAAACATCGACGTCACCACTTTTGCTCTTAGTCTCGCGTCAAGCATGGTTTTCTCTCTCGGCCCCTAACGGCAGCACAGAAACAACACATGCCATTACAATTCTCTCAAGTATGCACCTTTTTAGACTCAATTGAGCAGATCGACAAGTCCGCCCGCTTTTCTCCGGCAACGTCGACCCCGTGCGCTTACCTGCCCAATGACGGCCAGCGCAAGGCGGCTCTCCTGCGCTCGTTCTTCGAGGACAACCGCGAAGACTTTCTCCTGCATTCCGCTGTGCGCGGCCGAAACGGCGACGAGGACCACGGCGCGGTTGCGCTTTTATGCTTGTTCCCCGAGCTGAAGTCGGAATGCGTGTATGCAATGTCGTCGGCGCGCCTGGCGAGGGCGCTCGCGAAAGCGGTGGCGATCGCGGGCACGGAAAGGGAGAGGATTATGATGACCAGAGTTGAGGAGAAGCACGAGGAACTCGGTGTCGTTATTGCAGAACTGCTTGCGAGAGCTGTATGTATATTTTTCTTCAACTTTGTGGTTTTTGCTTGTTGGCCGACATGCCGTTTATTAACTAACGCATATTCTCGCAGGAACACGCAGCGCCGACGACGGACGTGCCGGTCACACTGCGCGAGGTGGACGACATGCTGAACGCTCTCGCGAGCTCGTCGCGGTTTTCGGCGAAGCACGTACGGGACCTCAGCGCTGAAGCCACAACTGAGGGCGACTTTCATTCGAGGGCGGCAAACATCCTCAAGCCCGTCGTGCTCCGGCTGCGCTCTCATGAAATCAAGTGGCTTGTCCGGATGATTCAGAAAAACATGCAGCCTGTCTTTTTGCCCAGTGAGCCTCCACGGAATGACATGATGCTCTTCACATATATACAGTTGCAAAACTAACGACGTATAGTTCACGAATGCCTTGGATTTATACATTTTGCGCTTCCTCTGCTCTTCACATTCCATTCAGACTTGAAAATCGCGATAAGCAAGTTGTTTGCTCCGCCTTTTAACGTATTTATCAATACGCCCTCCCCTCTTGACAGCCAACGAAGTGAGTATGCCGCCGGAGTGTTGAAATGGCTTGCGCCGACAGTCGGAGTGCCGGTTTGTATTCCTTCTTGTTACAAGGCACGGGTATGTTGACTTCTGCGATTGATTTCGGGTTGCACGAAGATATAAGTCGTGTGCTGATATTACGTACAAGAGCCTGCAAGAGGTGGAACGAATATTCCAGGACTCCGACGACGTATGGGCTGAGACCAAGTACGATGGCGAGCGAATGCAGATCCACATCTCTCTGCTTTCAGAGGAAGATCCATCTGCCGGGTCGCCGTCGATCCGGATCTTCAGCAAAAGCGGCCGGGACTCGACCGCCGACAGGGCGAAAGTGCACGACGCCATATGCCGCGCACTGAGTATTTCGGTAGGCAAGGATAAGCAAACTGCTGGCCCCCGATTCCAGCAGAGCGTCATCCTCGAGGCAGAGCTGGTCGTTTTTGACGAAGGGGAAGGCATGGTCGCCGAGTTTCATCGGATCTCGGACCACGTAAGGCGGTCCGGCGTTCGCATTCTCGCGGCGAACGACGACCCGCGTTGCAAGAACGAGCACCTGATGGCAGTCTTCTTTGACGTTCTGAGTGTCGACGGCACGAGCTTGCTGTCGCAATCTTACGAGCATCGCCGGTTAATACTCTCGTCATTGATTACCGAGATACCAGGACTGTCGCTGCTAGCCGCCCGCAGGAAGGTATCGTTCCAAGACAACGAGGGGAAAAGTTCTTCTGACGATCTGAAGACTGTATTTGACGAGGTTGTGATCGCCGGCAAAGAGGAAGGCATCGTACTGAAACGCGCGGGAGGGACATATATCGATGCGACCATGGGCGACGACGTTGCCAATAAGTGGATCAAGATGAAGAAAGATTACATCCCGGGATTCGGCGACACTGCGGATTTCGCAGTCGTCGGCGCCGGCATCGATACTACTCGCGCCCGTGAACGCAGACGTAAGCGCTCTCTTTGGTACTCTGTGGAAACTACAAAGTGAAATACTGGCTGACCCACATGGCTTTTCGTAGTGAAATCTGGCGTGAACACGACATTCTTCGTCGGCTGCCTGAGGGACAAGGAAGCCGTCACGCGCTTCCACGCCCGCCCGCACTTTGACGTGCTCTTCACAGTATCCTACGGCATGGACAAGAACACGCTCGCGCACATGCACAAGCTCGCTACCCTCTACGGCAAGCCTGTCGGCTCAAGCCGGCAGGAACAGGTGCAACGACGGGCCGAGCTGGACTACGACGTGACCGTCCACAAGAGCAGCAGCGCGCGCTGTCAGATGAGCGTGTACTTCCCGACGCCGCTGGTGTTTGAGTTGCTCGGTGCCGGCTTTGACAAGCCCGGTGGCAGCGAGTACTACGTCCCGCGGTGGCCGCGCGTGTCCAAGGTCCACTGGGACAGGGAATGGACGGACTGCGTCTCGTTTGCGGAGTTGCAGCTCATGGCGAGGAGTGCGGTGAGATTGAACAGTGCCCAGGTTACCATGACTGGCGAGACCAATGCTGCCACGCTGAGCGCAATGCATTTGAGAAAGAGAACATTGACGGACGCGGAAATCGAGATATTCATAGGTCGGCAGAGCAAGCCGAGTGCTCCGGTGGCAACATTGCCTAGTCTCAATTACAACAAAATCGACACTCCACAGATGACCAAAGACATATCCGCATTCTCCAACATATTATGCAATAACACGGTCCTTGTGCCAAAGGTTCTTGACACCCGTCGCGGCATCGCTGGCCTGTACACCCGTTTCATTCGCGATGTCAGTGTGTGCACAGAACTGGACGATGATCTTCTGGAGATCAAGAGAGAACGGCTCACGGCAGCTCGGGTAAGTCCCCCTAGCTGCGCTTCTTTCAAGCCGCAAATTATCATCTTGGTTATCGAGAACAGACTTCCGACGCGATCTCGTGACTTGATCGAGAAGGTGCGAAGGCTTGCTGTCGAGCGCGAGCAGGAGAGGATAGACAGCGGAGTTTGCGTGGACGATTTGGAGACACTCGTGGCGAGACCGGAGCTGGCGGCAGCCTTGGTCGTGGTTGACTGGAGGATACTGCTCGAGGAAAGCGACAAGAACGTGTCGAAGCACGTTGTATTGTACGACTTGTACCAATGACGAGGTTGTAAATAGCAGATTGTAAATAGCCGGATAGTTGGTGTGGATGTAAATAGCCGAATGCAATAAGCTGTGTCATGGTGATGAGGGCCCTAATCGTCATCGTCGTCGCTACTAAACAGAAACAAATCCGTCGTCGTTCCTTGTGTCCGCGCCTGTGTTTGCGTTTGCTGCGTCTTTCCAAGATCGTAGTCGTCGTCGTCCTCAATCGGCAGAAATCTAAAGTCGATATACGCCTTGCGACCATCGCCGACGTCGCACATTGATTGAATGCTCATAACTCCGTCTTCGTCTATTCGTAGAGATATCCTGTTTGCGAGTCTCAGTGCTTCGCGCACGTGCTGGATCATCTTGTAATTGTACGAGTATTCGATTTTGGATATGTCTTCCGGCATGATAAAGCTATCTATCACGTTTCTATCTTTCGACACCGTCCATTCGAAGCTTCCCAAGTCGCCTTTGCAAGCCAGCACGAGCGCCTGGACCGGCGTGCGCGTGGCTCGGACCGTCAGCACAGGCTCGATGCCGGGCGCGTCGAGCTCGCGGAACGCGTCGGCCAGGAACTGCGGCTTCATGATCGCAGTCAGGTGCAGCGCGTCGGTGGCGAGGACGACTTCCGCCATGTCCTCCGCGTCGTCAGCCGTGGCAAACTCGCACGTCGTCGTCACGGCACCCTCGTCAAGCATGAGGATGAACGGTGAGCCGGACGCCTCGTACCGCAGCTTGCACACGGACGTGCCGCCAATGAACGACCGCATGCTGCCGCCGGTTGCGTCGTCGCCCGCGGGGCCGGTCGCCGCGGTCGTGGTGGTGGATGTCGCGAAACTATCAGAGTACGATTTCGTGGATTTGAATTGCGCCTGTGAATCCGGCAGATCGTTCCCAAATATCTGAAAACACTCTACGAGCGCGTCGAGCTGGATCGAGAACTGCACGCCATGGCCGTCTTGAGCAGCCTCTTGGATCTCACCAGCAAGCTGCCCACCGGCAGTGTGGCCGCCGCAGACATACGATGAAAAAAACACCTTGTCGAGAAAGGCATGCGCCTGGCACGCCTTAGAGTCTTCGACCGAGAACATGATCCCGCCGGCCGCGACGTCGACGGCCGCGCGCTTCGAGACAGCAACAAGGGCGCGCAGCACGCGGTAGATGAACGCGACGCACGTGGACACACCGTCCAGCGCGGGTTGGGAGGCGTGCTGCGAGGGCGCTGACGGCGCGTCACTGTATGCGATGGGTGCCATCTGCGGGTGTTCACAGCCTGGGAGACGCGTGAGTGACGCGCTCGAAGTCCGGTTTCGGTGACAGGTACACATAAGCACGGCGCGCGTGCTCAGCATGACAGAGACGCGTCTCTTTGGTTTGCACCACGAAACCCGTTTTTCGCTGACACGTGCACGTCATCCCTCATTTAAGGTTTCGAGGTCTGCACGTGCAGCGAAGTCAAGTTCGCACTTGCGTAGTTTTGCGTCCGCCTCGACGACAACCAGTTGTTGCTTTTTGCCCTGCCGCCGTCGCTGTCTTCTTGTCCTCCTTGCACTCGGTATCGCCGGCGAGATGGCGTTGTCAAAGACCTTCCACATGCCTGTTTCGCGCGACTTCGGCGCCTTGCCCTCCGAGGACGAGCTCAAGAAGCTGTATCCGCCCGGTCTTGATCTGATCAACGTGCAGGTTCTATTTCGCCACGGTGAGTTGTTGTTTTTGCTTTTGGCCGGCTTCCCCTGGCTACGATCCTCATTAAACCATTCGCAGGCGAACGAACACCGGTCCGCGCGCGGTTCCAGACATGGGGCCTGCAGCCGTTCTGGCCGTTTTGCAAGATCGCGGAGCGCTTCTCGCAGACCATCGTGACTTTCCCGAACGAGGCCGCCACGCCGTTTGAATACATTCGCCGGTTAGAGTCCGTTGCGCGGCATCTGCCCAACAACGTGCCCGTGCCCGCGTCCGGCTTCGCGCCGGGCGAGCACGACGGCCTATGCATGCTCGGCGAGCTCACGGATCTCGGGCGCGCGACCGGGTTCATGCTCGGCGAGCGCATGCGGTGGCTCTACGTCGACCAGCTCCGGTTCCTGCCGCCGCTGTTTGACGACCACGCGCCGTTCTACTTCCGGTCGTCCCACGTCGCGCGGTCGAACGAGACCCTGCTCTCGCTCCTCCACGGGCTCTACCCGGCCACGTACCGGGACCCAACCATCAAGCCCGTCGTCTACACGCGCCTGTTCCCGCAGGAGAACGCGTACCCGAACGACGAGAACTGCAAGCGCCTCTCCGAGCTTGGGTTCATGTTCGCCGAGATCGTCGCCCACAAGTGGAACCCGGTCCTGGCGGGATACCCGTCCTCGAAACTCACGGACGTCCTGCCCGGCGGCGTCGCGATCGACGGCAGCCCACGCGCGTCTGGCATCTTCGACACAGTCGCTGCCTGCGTCGCGCATGACGTGAACGTGCCCGAGGGCTTCAAGGACAAACAGGTCGTCGACACGATCAGGGAGGCCGTCATCGAGGAGTGGTATCTCGGCGTGCAGAAGTCGAAGGAGTACCGTACGCTTGCCATCGGCGCGCTTGTCGGTGACTTCTTGCACAGAATAAAGCTTGCCGTCGCGGAAGACAAGAAGAAGTCGGCGTTCAATTTTGCCAAAATCTTTTCGTCGTCGTCATCGTCGTCGCTGACGTCTCCGTCGTCGCCTTCGTCTTCCGCGCCGGCCGTGCCGACAGAGCAGGCGGTCAAGCTTGCCCTGTACGGCTCGCACGACACGACGATCGCGTCGATTCTCTGCGCCGTCGATGCGTTTGACTCGACATGGCCCCCGTTCACGTCTGACCTCACCATCGAGCTGTTCGCATCGTCACCTCCCGAAACAGCCGGCTTCACGCCTGCCGACATGACCGCGATTGAGCCCATCTCGTATCTGACGGCACCGCAGTCGTCCTCATCGTCCGCCACAGCAACAACCACGACACCCCCGCCATCACCACTGGCCACAACAACCTCGTCATCGTCCAAGCGCGAGTATTATGTCCGCATGCGCTACAACGACGTGTCACTCGTCCTGCCCGGCTGCGCAGCCTCGAAGGACCACCTGACCGGCGACGAGTCATTCTGCACGCTCAAAGCGTTTGAACGCGTCGTGTCCGAGTTCATCCCCCACAACTGGGAGCGCCAGTGCCGCCAGAACCTCGGCCGGCCCGTGATTGACGCGCCTGAGATGGCTGCCGCTTTTGCGGCTCTGCCCAAGAAGAAAGGTGGCGCTATGGAGAAGCCACAGGCATAGATAGCAGATGTGGTTAAAACAAAAAGTATTTTTAGATTAATATCATTGGTTTTTTAATTATGGGAGGATGCGTGACTCTAAACGGTGTCGCAAGGTCAAAATGAATGACCGCTTACGGTGACAGTAAGAGGTATTCAGCTGTCCCAGACTAGGTGATACACCCAATAGAACTGACAAGGCATATGATACGAGCCAGCAGGAGAACAACGCAAACCAAACTGCTTACAGGCAAGTCTTTCTGAACAGAATGAAGCACTTCTTGGCGTCAGACACAAAATGTAGAATTAATGGCAAACGAACAAAGTAGATTACCAGCATGCGATACAGTATCAAGACGTCTATTGCCATAATTAGATTATCACCGTAGTTCACCAGAACTACGAGCGCTGGTGTCAGGCTTTGATATCTTCAGAGAGGTTTGCCAAAAACGACTTGGCCTGCATGGAAGAGAACAGGATCTTGCTGTATCCGGACCGACCATAGTCCGAACTCGCTCCATGACCCTCACCGACATTCACTATGGGCATCGTACATTTCCCTGCCATTCAATCCGGAGAACTTGTCAAAGAAGCAAAGAGTGTAAATTTTTTTTACCATTGTGGCTGGCAGATCATCGCCAGAGTTGAGCCGCAGACGCGTAAACGCGTAGCTTTGTTTACGCGACGCCGCTGCTCTATGAGGATCCACGTATCCTAAGCGATGGAATTCTCGGAGCTCGTCGCGGCAGCTCGCGAACAGCCAAGCAGGACCTTTGCGCCAGTCGCGTCGTATTCCGGCAAGTTTGTTGCATCGGTGTCCAGAGTCGGCGGCGGCGGCGGCGGTGCTCGAGGCGGAACGCGTTCGGCAACGACGACGGCGGCGGCGGCGGCGGTGCAGTATAAGCTTGTGATACGGTCATGCCGGTCGCTGGTGATCAAGCGGCAGATGACGATGCCTGCGGGCTTTACGCCTCGGTTTGTTAAGTGGTACAAGCCTCCGGTGGCCCACGGTGACGCCGGCGAAGACGAGGTGCACATGGTCTTTGCTGCCGACGACGCAGGCCAGGTGTGTGTGTGGGACATGGACGACGGGATCACGGAAAAGGCTACGGCGAGCGCGCTGGATGACATGAAGTCTGTGGTGATCATACGGCAGAATTCATGGGGCAGCAAAATTGCGATCCGCAATGTGGAATGGGGACGGTCCCCGGATGAGGTGCTGGTGTTTTCTGATTTCCAGGTTGGCGTGGCAGTGTGGTGTTTGAGGACGAGGGAATGTATGGAGATATTTAATCCCAAGTTTGTTACGGACAGAGGTATTTCTAGATCCATGCCTGCTGAGACAGGCGGTTTGACTTACGATCTCGATTCTAGGCTACGCATACCATCCACGAACACGCCACCTTGCACTTCTGACGCGCGCCATATCGGACGACACGCTTACAATCTATGGCGGCCGACCGTCAATGTCGACCGCGCTCTGCACGATTCCACTCTCGTCGAGCCCGTTCGGCTTTGACGACGTGCGTGGCGTGAAGTGGTCACCGGACGGCCGGTGGATCGCGGCTTACGACAACGCTGCCAACTTCCAGCTCGCCGTGTTCTCCCCGCTCGGCGCGCTCTACAAGAAGTTCGCCGTCGACGGAATCACGCTGGGCGCGTGCGAGATCGAGTGGAGTCCCGCCGGAAATTTGTTGGCTGTCGCATCCTATGACGGCGTCGTGCGATGTCTGAATACGCTGACCTTCACTCCGGTTAGTGGCATTTTCTGCAAAATGTGGGCGAGGCGGGATTCTAACAGTGGACCGATAGGTCATTACTCTGCGACATCCTACGACAATTCATACACAGTCGCGAGTCGTGCTGGTGGAGCAACCGGTCGATCCAAAGGGAGGGCACGCGAAATGCAAGTGTGGCTGCACCTCCCTTTCCTTCCCTTAAGCGTCACTAACGCCGCCAGACAGACGAGCGTGTAAGCTCGTACCCGGTCTCTCCTCCGCGGCTGCGCAGCTCCCCTTCCGATGCACCTCCCAAAACCGGCGTGACGCTGATGAAATTCAACAAGGACGGCAGCCTTCTCGCCACTCGCTGCGACCGCACACCGACGACGCTCTACATATGGTCGCTCAGCACGATGTCCGCCGTCGCCGTGCTCGTGCACGCGCGCAGGGTGCGCAGCATCGAGTGGCATCCGCAGCGGGCGAATATGCTGCTGATCGTGACGAGCTCGACCAGAGGCACCGCCGCCGACGCGACAGACCAGTTCGACACGGGCGACACCGAGATAGGTGCAGAGTACGAGAACTACGCCGACTGGAGTGACGACCTGGCAGATGACAATGACTGCGTTGTGAGACTGTGGAACGCGCAGTGGAGATACCCGGTTGCGATGGGGGTCCCGCGCGTGGTCGGCTCATTTACGACCGTGACCGGGGCGTGCTGGCTGCGCGACGCGCCGGCCCCGGCCGACGCGTTAGTGGCCGCGCACATGAGTGACGCTGAACTTAGACTGTCACAGTGCTCGCGGATACTGATCAACGACCGCGCGGCGTTTACGATAGGGTATGTCGATGACGAGCAGGAGCCCGAGGACGAGGAGACGCGCGTGCAGCGGCTGATCGACGGTGTGCAGCAGCAGGAGTGGGGCGCCGCTGACAACACGTCCACGATGCTGTCGATGGCGTCGGGCGAGTTTGGCGTGCCTGACGACGAGGATACATTTTTTGCTTGGAAAAAGAAACAGCAGGGTGTAAGTAAACCGGCAGAGCATGGCAGTGTACTTAGTAATTAGGCTGAATTGAGTGCGAAGTAAATAGGGGACGCGCCATCACGTGATGCCGCGTGCATTGGCCGGCCGAGCCCACAATTTTAGGCGCAAAGTTAAATTAATGCAGGGGCAAGCCGCGGCAGTCAGCGTTCACAGCCAGGCCTGCAGTCTAACAACAAGCCAGCCAGGCCCGCCCCGGCACGATACTCTGCCGGCATTCTCATACGGAAGGAAAAAGACGGTATAGAAAGGCATGAGAAAAGATTGATAGCTGCACTCTTCGTCGCTCGTTATCTCCGGGTTCATTAGATACTTCTGTCCGTACTCGCATTAGACTCGATAGACATATGAACATATTATATACCCCCAACGGACAGAGACTTTGATATCATTATACTATCCGTCACCTATCGTTATATTATAGACACAGCGGCATTTACAATGAATAAGGCAACACGAAGGGCGGCTATGACAGCCGACGAGATAAGCAAAAAGTACACTATGCGGTGGTTCTACCTGCCTGTGAAGCCGGGGTCTGGACAAGACGGCGCGGAAGCAGAAAATGCGGCTATTCCACGAAATGAATCCTCAGAGACGTTGACAAGTCAGACCTCAGGCTCGTCGTCGGCGAATGAAGACGAGGATTCTGCACTTGAGAGCGTTTCGTCGTCAGTGTCCTCGATTGCGGATGGATCATATTCGCCATCAAAAGTCGCACCGGCACCACCGGCGGTAGCAAGTGCGGACACGACAGAGCAAGACGATCACGGCGAAGATCTGTCGACGCAGTCGGAGTTTTTCTGGACGTACCAAGAAGAACCGCACCGCACGCGGCGAATGCAGATTCTGCGGGCCCATCCCGAGGTGACAAAGCTATGCGGCCACGAACCATTGACCAAGTACGTCATAACGTTTGTCGTCCTACTCCAGTTTTCTATGGCGTACCTACTGCGCAACACACCGGTGCTGTCGTGGCGGTTTATTGCGACCGCGTACGTGATTGGCGCGACGGCGAACCAGAACGTGTTTTTGTGCATTCACGAGCTGAGCCATAACCTGGGGTTCAAGAAGCCGCTGCACAACCGGATCTTTTCGATATTTGCGAATTTGCCGATTGGAATTCCGTACAGTGCGAGTTTTCGAGTAAGTACTGGGCTATCCTGTCTACCCGGGGGGCCTTTGGTTGACATGTTTTGTTCCAGCCGTACCACCTTATCCACCACAAGCACTTGGGCAATGCGTCGCTCGATACGGACCTGCCGACCACGCTCGAGGCCGTCTTTCTGCGGAACGTGGCCGGCAAGGCTTTTTTCGCGACCTTCCAGATCTTCTTCTACGCCATCCGGCCGATGTGCGTCATGACCCTCCCGTTCACGTCGATCCACCTGCTGAACGTCGTCGTGCAGGCCGCGGTCGACGTCGCTGTGGTCCGGGCATGGGGCGGGCATGCGCTGGCGTATTTCGTGATGAGCAGTTTTCTTGCCGGGAGCTTGCATCCATGCGCGGGGCACTTCATTGCGGAGCATGTGTGTATATTTTTTTTGTTTTATATGTAGGTTGGGATGTTCGTTGGTCGGATGCTGACAATGGATGGGATAGTATGTATTGCATCACGATGACGCGAAGCTGGGGTCGAAGATCCCGCCGCCAGAGACGTACAGCTACTATGGTATCCTCAATTTGTTTACGTATAACGTGGGACTGCATAATGAGCACCATGATTTGTATGTGGTCCCCTTTTTTATTCTTTAGAGCGGGTTTCTGGAGTGGGGGCAGGAGCTGACTTTTGTTCGCGCAAATAGCCCGTTCATTCCGTGGACGCGGTTGCCGGTGCTAACGCATATAGCCCACGAATACTACGACGCGCTGCCGTACCACAACAGCTGGATGAAGGTCATCTGGGACTTTGTGCTTGACGACAAGGTCTCGCTGTGGAGCCGGGTGAAGCGAGGCGACGGCATCCCGGTCGCGCGGCAACAGCAGTGGGGCGTCGAGGAGGGCAAGGCAGGTCGTGTGGTGGTGGATATGGCGCAGGCGAAGGTGGTGACGGACAACGACAACGGGGACGAGGCGGTAGAGGTGGCTGCGAAGGCGAAGCGGGCGTAGTGATAGTTGTTATAGACCAAGTTGATATGATGAAATCGAGGGCAGGCATCGACTTGCGGAATTGCGGACTTGTGCATGCAAATTTACACGGATTTACTAGAAATCTGAGTTGGTACTTAGTTTGAAAGAGCTGGTATATTCAATTTCATGATACTACAGTTTCAGAATTTTGGTATGGAAGGGCTGTAAATTGCGTTGGAATATAGAGCCACCTTAATCGGCTGATTCGCTTCACGAGTCGGCAGTTGCCGATGGAAGCCTTTTGATGACGACGACGACAACGACGACAATGACGACAACGACGACAACGACGACAACGACGACAACGACGACAACGACGACGATGATCTTCTCGCACGAACTCCTTACTGCGACGGACTCCACTGAGGGCATGTGACCGAAAAAGCAAAACAGGGCACTCGGAAGTGCGACCAGATGATCGCAAGCACCAGGAATCTGGCCAGGGCACTAGGT
>JAKTPS010000151.1:0-33434 GCA_030556275.1 Lipomyces sp. NRRL Y-27488 | reverse complement strand
CAAATACTGATTTTTGTTCTCTCATTCATTTCAGAATGAAATGTGCCAACTAGTACTACAAAATCTGCCTGCTTCTATCTTAGTCACGGGCCTCTTGACCCCCCCTCTGACACTTCATTGGGTCCGGCACCCTTAACCGTGTGATCCATGTGATCCATAAATTACCCTACCGAGTATCTGACAGTAGTACAATAAAATAACTTTACCGTCTCTCACTTCTACACGCCCAGCCCACTTGTCTACTATCAGCGATTCTAATAGATCTCCGCTCTCGCGCAACACTCTCACTCTTATCGATCCATCTACTTCCGCCTGCCTCCACTTGCGTCCCTCTGGCTACATTACGAAATATGCGCGGGCTTTTAGTTTTTCGCAGAGCGCTGCCGCTCGCGTCGAGGGTGCGTCCCTCCGTTGCCGCGATCGGCACCGCGTCCTTGGGGCCGCGGTTCGCACCGCGGTTTGTCCGTCATGCGTCGCATGGCCGCGACCACGAGCCGGATGCTTTCGACGCCTTCAGCCAGATGCGGTGCTTCCAGCTGATTGCGGATGCAGTGCTCAAGATAGCCCGAGACGCCGTGGCCCGTGGCGAGTTCGTTCGCCCGGATAATTTACACGAATATTTAAAGGAGGTGAGAACCATGTCACTTAATTGATGGTGGATCTTCTACTGACGATTTTGATAGAATCCGGGAGTGCCAGTGCTCCTGGAGGAGCTTTTTCGTCGAGGTGGGTTCGAGCGCGCACGCGATAGGTTATAAATGTCTTGGAGATTGCGTAGACAGGATTGACTAACTTCGGGGATGCTATAGGGTTTACCTGGGAGGAGGTCCAACGCAGGATTGATCGGATAATTGAAGTGGAGAGCCGGTTGGAGGCGATTGCGACTTTGCCTGAATTTAAGGAAACCGTGGCCGAGGTTGCCGCGAGGCGCGGACTCAACGTGGAGGAGGTCGCGAAGTGCGTCACCACGATTTACTCTGCCTCCTCGCGGCTGCCGATCGGCGGCGCGCCGATCGGCGTCATCCGTGAGTGCTACTCGCCCGAAGAGCAGGCCGCCTTCGAGGCATTGACTGTCTGGTTCTCCCGACAGTTTGGGGTAGAACTGCCTGCGAAGTTCAAATTTGACTGACCGAACTTTCTCTGATGTGTGTGTGTGTGTGTGTGTGTGTGGGGGTGTGAATATCCTTTTTTTTTTTCGCTACAAATGGCGCCATTGATATATTTCTTTGCATCTTGATGGCGTTCTGGCATTTACGGTGACTCTATTGTTTTGCTCTGGGAATAATTACAACAATCAGGCATGGTTTATAAACTTTTTTTATCACAAGAGTGCAAACTTGAAGCCAGAATACCATGCGGGATCTGCCAGACATAACAAGAGATGTAAGCTATGCGCCGATCTCATCTGGCTGTGCCTCTCTGATGTCACGTCCGGAAACTTAACTGCAAGAGCGAACCTGCGTATTCAAAAGACAGTTATGGTCCTGATGCAATCGCGCAAAAACAGTCTTCCAAAGCGGCAGAGGTATGAGTAGGAGTACAAAGAACAGAGAGCATTGCTTGCGAATTACGCGCAAAAATAGGAGAATAATGTGAAACCAGGAAACATAAAAGAGATAAGAAATCATATGGAAGGCTTCGAGACCGCCAGACCGCGCCCGCGTGTCCTTACAATGCTAATTGTTGTCGCATAGTAAAACAATGCAAGTCAGCTGCTGCGCAAAATAAACTACCTAAATCACCACAGACATGCCTTCACCACAGACATGCCTCTATAGATTAATACCAATGCAATACGGCTGACAGAGGCTGGCACTGAGAAGTGGAAGCGCTGGGGAATGTTTACGCAGAGTTACCCGGCCCCCGATCTCTCGCTCTCTCGCAATGACCGATCTAGGGTTCTCTCAGCAACACTCTCACTTCCCGATCCGCCTCCCGCCCACCCCCGTCCACTCCACAGCCGTCCTTTTCGAAAACTACCTCTTCCATAAAATGCGCGGGATTCATATCTTCTGGCGATCGCTGCCGCTGGCGTCGATCGCGCGCGCCCCCGTTGGGTCGACCGGCACGGCGGCCGTAAGGCCGTCGTGGCTCCGGCATGCCTCGCCGGGGGTCCTCGCCGGCGAGCCCGAGCCGATCAACTCGATCCGCTGCGCGCACCTGCTTGCGGACGCTGTGCGCGTGCTTGCGAGCGATTTTGCCGCAAGTGGCGAGAGCCTGAGTGACGAGAATCTCGACAGGTACTTCGAGAAGGTAAGAACAATGCGCGGGACATGGTATCGTCCGATGGCGGAGCTTGTGCTGACGCTCATGACAGTGTCCGACCGTGCCGACGCTCATGGAGGAGCTTGCTCGCAGAGGTGGGTTCGAACGCGGCAGAGCACGCGTGAGGCTATAACGTATTGGACCTTCCGCCAGGCAAGACATATTAACAATATCGTGCTCTAGGATTCTCCTGGGACGAGATCGAGGGCAGGATCGATCAGATTTTTGACGTGGAGAACTCTTTGCTACTGATCGCGGACACGCCGGAGTTCAAGCCGGTCGTGGCCGAGGTGGCCGCGGCGCGCGGCGTCGCGGCCGCGGACGTCGAGAAGTGCGTCTCGACCGCCTACGCGGCCACGTCGCTCGGCTTCGGCCCGCTGGCCGCTGTCGCCGGCGGCGGCGACGTGCTCTCGCGCGAGCAGACCGCCTTTGTCGAGGCTCTCAAGGTTTGGTTCACGAGAACGTCGGGCCAGCAGTTGCCGCGGCAGTTCGACTTGCATTACGACTGATCGAGTTGTCTCTGGTGCCTGGCGGGTGTGCGTGTGTGTGTGTGTGTCTGCTTGGTGGGTGTGTGTGAGTCTAGTAGATGTTCTTTTCCTTTTCGCTACAAATGGCGTTGTCGATCTATTTCTTTGCATCTTGATTGCGTTCTGACGTTCGCGGTGTCTGGCTGGTTTTACTGTGGAAGACTACATTAATAAAACATGGTTTATATATATTTCTATATCGCAAAACTACAAGCCTGCTGCCAGAGAGCATCGTCCTACTCTCCAGCACAAGTGCGCAGTGGCATACGGGCAGGCCCGGGGCCAATCAAAGTGCTTGTTTACCAGCAACAGCGAACCTATGTATTCAAAAGACAGTTCAAGGACCTCCTACTTAATGCTCCTCTGATGGAATCGTACAACCAACAGCCTTTCCAAAGCGGCAGGGGATGATGAGAGAAAAAAATAGAAAAAAAGAGAGCCTTGCAAAACTACAACTAACCGCGCGCTGCAAATCCATATTACAAAGAAAACGGGGAGATACAAACCGGACAATGAGATGTGAACTGACAAAACAAAAGATAAACAAAAGTACCAGCGAAAAATATATGAAGCTATGTGTGCTCTCTCTTTCATGTTGCCTTGCTTTTCCTTGTCCAACCCCGGCAATACTTGCCGCTCTCGCGCCATTGTATGCTCCGTTCCTCCGCCGCCGCGGTGCTGCAAAAAAATAGTAGGAAATAGTAGTAAAATAATAGTAAAATAATAGTAGTAGTGATATAAAATATAGTAGGACAGACTTCAAAAACAAATCAATTTCAGATCGCGCCAATTCCCTCTGTGTGTGCATGTAGTTATAGTACAATTTAAGGAAAAAGAAAACGCCAGGTTTCCACATGATGACTTTGTAATGACGCGTAATCAACACACAAAAAAAATAATCCGCAACACGAACGCTGGAAAATAAAAAAAATGAAACACACTTCCTTTGCCAAAACCTGTATATGTGCATAAAAAATTTCGATAGTAATATAGGTGAATCGTGTTCCATCCGTTCCAGTGTCTCGAGAATGAGTGGAAAACGAACAAAGACGAAGCAAGAAGAGAAGAGATGAAAGTAAAAAAGTAAAGAAACCGAAACACTACCCGTGCATATTCAAAAACCGCAAATGACTGAGATGTAAAAAAAAAAAGGAACTGACGAGCGCAAATATAAATAAACAATGAGCGAAGAAATGATTTTCAAAAGAGAAGAACCGGTGTGGAACGCCTACAACGGCGGCATTCCGATCACCGTCGGCGGCGGCGGGTGGACAAGCCCGGTAGGCGAGTGCTGGTTGCCGAGGCCATTCGCGGCACTGCCGCCGCCTGGGCCGCCTGGGCCGCCCGGCCCGCCCTGGCTAGCACCGCTGGTGCTTGAGCGCACGCCGAGCGGGTTCTTGGAGAACGACAGCCTGATGCCGCCCTTGACGCTGTTCGACAGGCCGCGGCCGTAGAGCTCCGTCAGAGCGCGGGTCGCGTACGCGACGTCCTCAAACTCGACAAAACACATGGGCCCGTTCATCTTTGTCCGGAAACACAGCCGCTTGTAGCCGCGCTGCCGGCTGAAGAGCGCCTTGAGCTCGTCCTCGGACGTGTTCATGGGCAGGTTGCCGACGTAGAGCGTGTTGCAGGGCGGATTCTGGTCCGCGGGGTTCGCCGGCGGCAGCACGCGGCCGCCGCTCTGCAACGCATGCAAGGACGACGGTGCCTGCTGGCCCGCGCCCTGCACCTGCACGCCCGATGGACTTGGAGTAACGCCGGCACCGTTTGCGACGGGCGCCGCAACAGGACCGCCGACGGCCAAAGGCGGCGGCAGGCCAGCACTGACTGGTCCCGTGCCTGGGGTGCCAAACGCTGGACCCGTACCACCTTGCAAGGACAGACTTCCAAACGAGCGCGTCGGCACCGCGGTGGCCGTATTGCGCCGGGCGGCGGTTCTGTCGGGCTTGCCGGGGGGCAATGCCCAAGGTCCTGGTGCTTGCGACGGGATCGGCTGCTGAGCTGACGGCGGCACGGCGTGAGGGCCGGCGCCGAGAGCGCCGGTCTTTGCGTTCCAGGCAGCCGAGACAAGGTCGTCGTACTCCTCGTCGTCGCGACCGACGGATTCTAGCAAGACAGACTTGCCGCTGACGCGGGGCAGTTCGCCGTTGCCGACGGAGAAGGTTGTGCGGGGCGACGTCGCCGAGGCGGAAAAGAGGGACACGTCGGGATGGTAAAACTCGGGCTCGGGGCCGGACGGGATGGTGGCAGGCGAGGTCGGCGACAGCTGCTCGTAAGAGGCGAAGCCGAACCGGGACGCGGACTTGTTGCCGGCGGGCAGTGGCTGCTGCTGCTGCTGCTGCGACATTGTCGGCGGCGGCGGCACATGCTGCGCGGGCGGAATACTGCCGACGAGGCCGAGCCCGTTGGCGGCGGGAAAGGCCGATGCTGAAGACTGAAACTGTGGTTGTGGCGGGGCGACGGCGGCCGCGGACGGGAAGGATAGACTGTGGGAGGAGCCCTGGGCCGAGATGGAGTGGTGTTTCTGGATCGGCGGCTGGATCGGGTCGAACTGCATGTGCACGGGCATCTGGGGCAGATCGCACACGAGATGGCGGGAGGCGGACTTTGGCGAGGACGCGTTCGAGCCGTTGGCGGAGTGCATGTCGGCCGCGTGGTGGTCGGCGAAGAGATCCGCGCGGTCGTGGAGGACGTTGTGGGCCTCGACCGAGCCCGCGTAGGAGCGGAAGAAGGCGATGCCGGAGGTGGCGGCGCCGCCGACGTAGTCCTCGGGCTGGATGAGGTCGCAGGCGAGAAAGTCGTTGGCGAACGTGAACATGAGCCGGAACTCGCGGCCGGTGATGTCGCGGGGGAGGTTCTTGACGCGGAGGGGGAAGGGGCTGGCGGGCGGGGACGAGGCGTTGCTGCCGGTGCTGCTTGCGGTGGCGGCGGTCATGGAGAGCGGGGTCATGTCGGGGGGCGAGATTGACTGGAAGGCTGTCATGTCGGGCGAGAACTGTTGTGCGATTGACGACAATGCTAGTGATGGCATACTGGGGGCGTGTGAGTGAGTGAGGCCAGGACCAGGAGGAACAAAAAGCAGAATGCAAACGTACGTTTATGATGCAGGAACGAGACCACTGAGGAAAGGCGTGGACATAAAATCAGGCGAGAGAGAGAGAGAGAGAGAGAGGGAGAGAGAGGGAGAGAGAGAAGAAGGGAGATGAGATGTCTGCGGAGAAATAGAAAAGAGAGTTGCGTTAGCCTTTTGACGTCGCGATGAGCCCAGAAGATTGAGGGTAAGGGCCACGGCAAGCGCATAGGGTTAGGGTGCACTGCATTGGCGGAAGGGGCAAAACTTACCGGGCCACAAAGGGACGCGCCTGGACACGTCTGACGGAGGGGAGATGCGATGGGCGCCCCCTGGAGAGGACTAAAAAAAAGGCTGCAAGAGTGTCCTTGGACAGGAAAAAAAACAAGCGGCCGCGACACTAAAGCACAGGCTTGGAGATCCGGGCTATGCTGTAGAAGCGGAGATCGGGGGGCCGAAAATAGAGGGAAGAGGAGAAAAAAAAAAGTGCCGCAATTGCAGGATGAGATGCGAACTGGAGGAAGAAAGGGCCGCCTGGCGATCTCAAACGAGCCGCAGGAAGAAGGATCGAGAGGCCTGCTAGACGCGCCGAGTGTGCTGGTTGCGGGGGAAAGTCGGGCAACGAGAAGGGGGGCGCGGAATCGAAGAAAAAAAAGGCAAGCTCGTGAAGCGGAGAGGGAAGATCAGGCGGCAGCCAGTGTTGTCGCAGTGTCGGCGGCAGTACCGCAGCAGGAGCAGATGCGTTGAGCGGCGTGCGGGAGGAGTCGGCTGAGATCTGGGGCCAGGACGAGGACGGCGAGGCGGATCAAGAGCCGGCGGGGGGGGAGACAAGACGAGAGGGAGGGGGGAAGGGCGGCGGTGCGAACTGAGATTTCAGGCGATGCGCGGGGCCCGGGGAGAGAGAGGCGAGAAGCGTGCGGTGCGGATGCGAAGGAGGAGCAGAGCAGGCAGACGCGGGATCTTCTGAAGATGGGCCGGCGGAGGGTGAGAGGGGGGATGAGAGCGGAGGGGGTGGTGAGGAGGGAAGAAGAGGACAAGGAAGGCGCGATGGCGATGGCGCGGCGGAGGAGGTTTGGTCACTGTCTGTGTGGCCATGCCGCTGCCCCCCAACCCCAACCCTCACCCTAACCCTCGCAACCCTCGCCCTGAGTCACCCGGTCTCGGCCGCCCGCCCCCGACAGCGCTAGGCCGCATCCGGCCTAGTCCCCCACCAGCACTGGCGCGGGCCAATCACAGCCACGCACGTGCCGCGCTTTTTCAGTGTGCGGTTGTGGCCTGACCTGCGGACTTGTGTGGCTCGCTTAGAGCGCGCCCATAGGGTCAGGGCCTTTTGAAGAGTGCACCGCCACTCGCACCGCCACTAACACCGCCTCCACCGCCTCATGCCCGCGCCTGGCCGCATCCGGCCTAGCGCACAGAAAGCGCAAGCGCACGTGCTCTTCCCACGCTTACTCAGCCATCCCGGCCTCGACCGACAATACAGACGCGTCTACTAGAAAGAAATCAAAACACCGTGAATTGACCGCCCAATACCTTACAGCACTCTATCTCTATCGCTCACCCACCGTAGACCCGTAGACCCGTAAACAGCTAACCAACACAAACAACGCAAACAACGCACACAAGATACCAGCTACGCCCGCCAGTACTGGGCAAAGTTGTGCAGCCGGTCAATCACCATCGGCAAAAACGCGCTCACAGAGTCGTTGATGAGCGCCTGGAAGTGCACGATCGCCTCCTCCTCGCTCATGTCCAGGCAGAACTTCTCCTTGACCTTGAACACGGCCTTGTCGGGCTCGGTCCGGATGTCCGGGATGTTTGCGTCCACCATCAGCGCAAACAGGTTCAGGATCAGGTTCGCGGACTTGCGCAGCGTCGTGTACGCCGTGAAGCAGTAGTTCCGGAACTTTTGGTAGTTCTCCGACGTCTCCCCGCCCATGCCCTCGACGATCTGGATCGGCAGCTTCATCAGCGGCGCGAACGGCTTCGGGTCCCGCCCCAGGATGTAGCCAAAGTCCGCGTGGAAGAAGTGGCCGTCCGGGCAGATCAGCAGGTTGTCAAAGTGCCGGTCGCCGACCCCCAGCAGGTACGTGATCACGCAGTACCCCGCGCAGCTCTTGATGAACGTGTCCATCGCGTCCGCGCGCACGCCGAACGGCGCGCGCGCGTCCGGGTTGTGCTCCTTCAGAAACGGCAGAATCCCGTGGTACTCCGTCAGCGCCGCCGCCAGCGACACGCTCGGCACGTACCGCATCAGCCCGTCGACCGGGCCCGTCGCGAGGATCCGGTACGGCGTCAGCTTCAGGTCGAGGTTCTCCTTCCGCAGGAGCTTGTCCATCAGGCTGATGATCTGGATCACGAGCTGGTCCTGCCGCAGGTCGTCCCCGTTCTTGAACACGATCGGGTACGTGCCCCCGTCCGTCGTCCGGAACGTGATCCGCAGCGGCAGCAGGCTGCTCTTGAACACGCTCGACTCCTCTGTCCTTGTTAGCTTTCTCTCTTGTTTCCAAAGAAAAAAAAAAAGAAAAACCCACCCGGAATCACTCCGACAACCTTCACGGTCGCGTCCAGCGGCAGCGTCAGCGGCTCAAAGTTCAACAACCCATGCCGCGGGTCCGACAAAAACTTGCGCAGGCTGTCAATCTTCTTCGGCCGCGACTCCTTCGAGAACCGGATGTCCCGCGCGAGCTGCGAAAACGTCTGGATGAACTTCTTCTGCCGCGCGAGCGTCGTCATGCGGCCCGCCGCCGCGCCCGACAGCGTCGCGATCGTGCTCTTGTACGCGTCCACGACGTTCCGGTACAGCTGCCGCGCGTCGCCGTCCTCGGCCTCGACCGTCACGAACCAGAAAAAATAGTTGCCCAGCACCGCGCTCTTGGCGGCCCGGCTCTCGAGGAACCGCGCCAGGCTCGACTTCTTGCCGCTTTCGATCCCGGCCTCGTCAAACTTGAGCGCCTGCACAAGCTGCAGCAGGTACAGCTCGAGCTCCTCGTCGTCGGCCTTGCGCAGCCGGTCGACCGCGTACGACCGCACCGCCGGGTTCTTGAACGACGGGCCGAGCAGCTCGAGCGCGTCGTCCACGTCGATCTCGATCCACTTCGACAGCAGCTCCGTCGCCTGCCGGCTCTCCCGGTCGTCCTCCCACGCGATCGACTTGACAAACTTGGTCAGCGCCCGCTTGTCCCGCGTCAGGTAGTACCGGTACTTCCATATCTTGTTCCTGTCCACCGCCGACAGCTCCTGCACCGGCGGGTAGTTTAATATTTCCTGCAGGAGAAAAAAAAATAAGAGTCAGCAAATAGCTGTCAATCACGGCATAGCAAAGAAGAACTCACATTCAGCTCGTCCCGCGTCTTCGGATCCGGCTTCAGCTCCTTGTCCATGTTCTGATGACTCCGCAGCAACTTGCCATGCTTGGCCTCCTCGAGGTTCTCCCGGCGCGCGTCCGGGTCGTACACCTTCACCACGGGGTGCTCCTCGACCGTCTCGGCCTGGTACACGTCGTCGTCGATCGCGCGGTACGTCCAGTCCCCGTACAGCACCGGGAAGTCGAACCGCGGGAACTCGACCGTCAGCACGTGCCGGCTCGTCCGCTTCGCCGGCGTGCGGTTGTGCAGCAGCTCGAGCTGCCGCGACGCGAGGTTGTCGTACCACTCCAGCTTCGCGTGCTCGCGCAGGCCCGTCCGCCGCTTCCGCTGCATTACGTGGGGCGGCGTCAGTTTTTCATAAAACAAAAGCACTCACACAAACACACTCAAGTAGGAGGGTTCATACACTAACCGCATCGTCGTCGTCGCCCGCAACAAAACTCGGCGTGGCCGAGTCCGTCATGCCGTCGGCCTCGCGGTCGAGCCACACATGCAGGCCGTGCCGGCCCCGCTTCAGCGTAAAGTCCTTGTCCTCAAACAGCTTGATCGTCGTGCCGCCGTACGGGATGATCCGCCGCGAGCCCGCGATGTCCCACACCGTGACCGCGAGCTGGGCCGTGACCGGCAGCTGGCCGATCGTGATCGGCAGCTGCAACCACTCGTCCCATCTGGCCGCCCACTCCTCGTCAGCAACCCAAGGCACAGTAGTGACAGGAATATACTAGGAGGGGTCCATACCTCCGCCCGGACTTTGGGTTCTTGTGTGTCGTGCGTACGGGCGCGGTCAGGGGCTTGCAGTCCGCAAACAGCTGGACCGTCACGAACAGATCCGACGTCGGGCTGTACCCACAAAGGTCTTAGTACTCTCCGACTAAAGATAAAAAAAAAACAAAATCTCGCACCTCGTGTTCGACCCGATCTGCCGGATCTCGGGATTCTCGAGCGCCGTCGTGAACGGCACCTGTGGCTTCTGGCCGTCGAGCACTCCACTGTGGGCGGGTGTTAACTGGTGACCCCAGCTGGTGTCCGGCGCAAGGCTGTACTCACATTTTCACATATACGGGAAGATTGATGTCCTTCGACAGACAGAACGTGAATGTCTTGTCCTCCATGAGGGGAAGGAGAGGGGGGAGGAGGGGGAGGACGAGGACGAAGAGGGAGGTGATATGGGAAGGATTATGCCAATTGTTGAACGACTGAAACTTACGGATAAGCTTATCGTTTTAAGATGCTTGCTCCAATTGTCTTTATGTCATGCCAATTAATTCACAGCCGGTTCCCCTCCTCCGCGCTTTATTCTACTACATAGTCTACCTTAGCATCTTCTACCTTTTCTGATATAATTGATTTTATTTCCCATGTTTCTACCGGCTGAGCAAGGTGATAACGTACAGGCTGACTTTCGTCAACTGGAGCTTCGTCAACTTCGCGTCACCACGCCGATTATTTAGTAGTTTGAACTTCTCCTGCGTCACTACATATTGGTTCTCAATTCTTGTTATACTATGTCTGCTGTGGCAAATGGGTTTCTGTGCACGATCAATATGCCCTGCTTTAAGGTCTGACATCTGCACTGTTCATGCGGTTATACTGATCGCGCGTATACCCCAAATGTCCGCATGCTGATCCCCGCCACAGATAATTGAAATTGAATTGAAGCCGTTACTTCTACTTGATCACCAGCCGCCAGCTGTCCTATGTGTCGCATGGGGATGAAGAGCCACAGTGCCATCGTACACTGTCTTGTCTTCCATCCTGTCGCCGCAGCTTAATCCGCTAAGAAGTCTGCCCGCAGTCAGTGACAGACATATCTTAGCTATACACTTGGTGCTCACTTAGTGCTCTGCGGTAGAATAAGAGGGTGCAATGCGAGAATATCGGGGCTTGTAAAGTGGCCATGCCCTCTTACGACTTATCTAGTTTTTGCGTTCTCAGCAGTTACGAATCATCCCATTACGCGGATATCTAGACCGCAAGCATCTATAGATATGCTACCCGATCTTACTGTAAAAGTGACAATTGTGACGAGAATCATGCTTGCCACTCCAACACAATGCAGGCGAGATGGACAATCAGCAGCCCATGACGTAATATTTGTGTCACGTGGCAAATTGTAAACAAAAGCCCGCCCACACATTTTTTTGGCCGCCGCTGCTGGCAGATATCTCCTGGTTCCCGTGTCCATTTCTTTTCTTTTTTGCCACGACGGGAGTCAATTCCACTTACACACCACAAGCCCGCGCCATGAATTTCTTGAAGCGTGTTTTGGGGAGCTCGCCGAGGCAGGACATCATCGTGATCCCGGACGGGCGCCTGTACCTGTCCCGCGCGCGCGACTCGGTCAAGGGGACGTCCGAGTGCATGTAAGTTGCCGCCACCCTTTTCTTTCTCCGCGCAGCGTAGTTATGCGCTGTGCTTGGTATTTTTTTTTTTGACGAATTCTTGATGCTGACGCGGCTTGCCGATGCAGATTCAAGGACGCGGTCGCGGTGATCCGGCGCACGACGACGGAGTACAACTACCAGCTCGTCGTCCAGCGCGCGTTCGAGGAAGGCGAGGAGCAGCTCGAGGACGACGAGGACGACGACACTTTTGACGAGTACACGTTCCTGATCGACGAGGCCCTGCACTTTCGCCAGTCCGTCAGCAACGAGGGCCTCACGATCTTTGCCTGGAAGGACTTGTCCGGCGTATGTATTCCTCCATCTTGCGGCCGGCCGGAGTTCGGCGGCGGGACTGACATGATCGGGCAGGATCCAAGCGACGTGTACGAGTTTGTGTGCGACGAGAGCACCGGCGGAGCGCTGATTCGCGACTTTTTCCGTGTCGCGCTGCAGTGCCAGTACGAGCGCAAGTACAGCGAGCCGTCCAAGCTCGCGACAAAGGATGAGCTCGATACATTTATCTACAAGTACGTAATACTTCTAGTCAATTATTTGGTCTGTTGTGTTTGAAGCTAACCCCAACGCAGGGGCCGAACTGAGTCGCCGCCATCGCCCAAGGCAGTCTCCCGGCGCTCCTCCGCGGTCACGGCCACCGTGCCTCCTGTCACGCCGGAGAAGGACAAGACGCGCTCTGCGTCGGTCGCGGCCGCGCCGCCGGCCACGCCGGGCGCGATCACGTACACGGCGCCGGAAAAGGTCGTCCGGGTCGTCGGTTCGGACGGGGCCGAGCTGCACCAGTTTGACGCCCTCACGGGCGTGTTCAACCTGCAGGAGGAGGACGCGATCGCGACCGTGAGCGACCTCGGCAAGTGGAAGTACTTCCTCGACATCCGCGGCGCGCGCAAGGGCTGGCTCGGCTTCGTGATCCAGCCCGAGATCAACCCCGTGTTCAACTACGAGCACCTGTCGTTCATCTTCAACCACTACGCCGCGGACGGCACGGCGTCGTCCTGGCTGCTCAAGTTCGCGAACGCGGACGTCATGGAGCACTTCCAGGAGATTTTGATGCAGGCGCTGTGGGAGACGCTGAACCAGCAGAGCTGGACGAAGACGAACCCGGACGAGCGCGAGTACGTGCTCGACGCGTTCAACCGCATGGAGATCGAGGACAAGTTCGACGAGGCCGAGGAGGAAGACGAAGAAGAGGACGAGTTCGAGGACGCGAAAGAGAGCGCCGGCGAGGTCGAGCGCTACGACGCGGACGAGGACTTTGACGACGAGCTCGGCCAGGCCAAGTTCCGGGGCGAGGGCAAGAACAGCCAGCTCGCGGTCGGCTACAAGCACGACCGGTCGTTCGTCGTGCGCGGGAACAAGATCGGCGTGTTCAAGCACACGCCGGCGAACAACCTCGAGTTCGCGACGACGATCGAGAACCTGCGGACGCCCGGCGGGAAGGTCTTCTCGCCGAAGAAGGTCATGCTGCACGCGGAGGACTCGACCATGATCCTGCAGAACCCGAACGACGAGCACAGCCTGTACAACATGGACCTCGAGTACGGCAAGATCGTGGACGAGTGGAAGATCGACGACGACATGCCGATCACGTCGTTCACGCCGTCCAAGAAGTTCTCGCAGATGACGTCCGAGCCCACGTTCGTCGGCATCTCCGACAAGAGCCTCTTCCGCGTCGACCCGCGCCTATCCGGCAACAAGCTCGTCAGCGCCGAGCTGCAGTCGTACGCGACCAAGGCCGCGTTCACGTCCGTGGCCACGACCGACATGGGCCACCTCGCGGTCGCGTCCGCCAAGGGCGACATCCGCCTGTACGACCGGCTCGGGATCCGGGCAAAGACGCAGATCCCCGCGCTCGGCGAGCCGATCACGGGGCTCGACGTGTCCGCGGACGGCCACTGGCTCCTCGGCACCTGCAAGACGTACCTGCTCCTGATCGACGCCATGATCCAGGACGGCAAGAACGCGGGCAAGCTCGGGTTCGAGCGCAGCTTCGGCAAGGACGCCAAGCCCCGGCCCAAGGTGCTCCAGCTCAGCCCCGAGCACGTCGCGCAGATGCAGACCGAGACCAAGCAGCCGCTCGCCTTCACCCAGGGCCACTTCAACGCGGGCGTGAACGCGAAGGAGACGACGATCGTGTCGAGCTCCGGCCCGTACGTGATCACGTGGAACCTGCGGCAGGTGCTCAAGGGCGACAAGATCGCGTACACGATCAAGCGCTACAGCGACCGCGTCACGGCCGACAACTTCAAGTTCGGCAGCGACAAGAACGTGATCGTGGCCCTGCCGGACGACGTCGGCATGGTCAGCAAGAAGACGTTCCGGAAGCCGACGCGGGAGTCGATCGCGACGCCGGTGCGGATATATCAGGGCTGAGTTGGCATGCCAGTAGTCGGGTGTATAGAAGGCGGGCGTATCAGTTTGTAATCGCGTATTTTGTAATATTAGGTAGGATCTTTTTAATAATAGTAATAAGTATACAGTTTAGTTCTTTCCCCGAACATTGTGAGTAGCAAAGAATCTCGCCTTCAATTGTCCTGCCTCTCGTGTTTCACCCAGCTGAAGTAGCAGCTGTCTCAAGGGCCGTTAATTTGTCGTACTAGTGGAGTTCAAACAAGTCCTAATAGCCCTTCCTCCAGACCAATGTGATATTGGACTACTAAGAGGTGCGTCGGTGCGTAAGGTGGCGGCACATTTCATAAACTCGCACTTATGCGGTATATTTGACAGCTCCTGTTTAATATATGTACAAAATGATTCAAAATGGCACAAGTCCAGTGCTCTTTTAGTGGCAGGATTGGCTGATGCAGTTGTGGTTGATCATATTACGGTCGGATGTTACCGCTTGAGTGATTCGCGGCCCAGGCCGTTTTTGGCGTAGTAGTCCATCTTGTATCCCTCCTTCTTCCCGCTGACGACATCCTCGAGATCGCCCCAGAGCTCCTGCTGGCCCCAGGCAATGCTGGCCTCGTACGGCGTGAGCAGCGGCTTCGCGAACGCGTAGCCCCAGTCGATCGACAGGCGCGGGCAGGCGACCTGGACGAACGCGTCGATGTGCTCGAACTCGGCCAGCTTCTGGGGGAAGATCTCGGACAGGAGGATGAGCGTGTAGGTGATGCCCTTGCCCGCGAGCGCGTCCTTGATGGTTGCGAACGTGGCGTAGTTGCCCTGCCGGCCGAGCGTGCCGAGGATGATGCCGACGTGGCGCGCGCGCTTGGCGGCCGCGAGGACCGCGTCGCGGCGGACGGCGAGCATGTCGGCGTGGTCGTACTCCTCGCGCGTGAACTTGCGCGAGTAGGGGTCGTACCTGTACGCGGGCAGGCCCGGGTTCTGGATCATGGCGGACTCGAGGTGGAACCTGCCGTCGCCGACGTACACGATCGCGTCCGTCGCGGCCGGGTCGATCTTGGGCGCCGTGCAGCCGAGGAGCTCGCCGCGCGAGAGCGGCGCGATCTGGGGCACCGCGACGGAGATGTTTTTGGTCGTCCGTTCCGGCATGAGCGCGCGGGCCGCGTGCAGGGCCGGGTTGAACTGGATCGTGCCGACGAGCGCGAGGCGCGCGTTCGGCGGGAAGTTCGCGTCGAGCGTGGCGGCGAGGTGGCCGTCGTCGATCGCGATCGTGACAAACACGTAGAGCACGCGCATGGCGGTCACGTCGACGGGCACGAGGCAGGAGTGGGCGTAGTGGATGAGGAGGTCGCAGCCGAGCGCGGCCGCGGTGTAGTCGTCCACGCAGCACGCGCCGTAGGTGACGTCGCCCATGACGACGACCTCGACGCCGTCGCAGAACCGCTCGAAGATGTCGGCCAGCACGCACGCAAACAGGAGCAGGCCCTCGGGCAGCTGGAGGGCGACGCGGGCGCAGGCGTGGCGGCGGATGTTCCACACGCACTTGTGCACCTCGAAGTCGTAGTTTGCGGGCAGCAGCGCGATCGCGGCGTTCAGCTCGGCGTCGTTGACGATCTCGGCCGGGATCTGGGACGCGAGCGGGGCGCGGGCGGGGCGGGGCTTCCGCCGTGCGAGTGCTGGCGATGGCGATGGCGATGGTGATGCGTCGCTGGCGGTTGGCGGCGAGTCCGCGGCCGCGAGCTTCGACCTGCGTCCGGCGAACCGCCGTGCGGGCGCCGGCGGGTCCGCAGTGTCCGGCATTCTCTGTGTCTGTGTCTGGCGATGTCTTTGTGCTTCAGGAGGAGCAGAACAAGTACAAACAAGTGTCGGCGGTCGGCGCAGAAAATCCGCGATGTGCGTGTGGCAAATCACGGGACGCGCGTGCTTCTGATCACTTGTGAGTCGTCTTTGCTTGTTCCCAGTTGACTGTTCAAGCTCGACATCCACACCCCCCAATTCACTCTGCAGACCCGCATTGTCCTCTCGGATCGAGACCGCCGCATATTCCCACATCACACTCAATGGTCGCACTGGCGCAGGCAGCGTTTGACACGGTCGCGGTGACGCCGGTGCCGTCGCGGCCGTCGTCGCGGCCGAACGGGGCGTCCTCAAGGTCGCGATACAACCGGTCCAAGGAGAAGCAGAAGGAGAAGGACAAGGAACAGCAGGCGTACGTGTCGCCGGCGCTGCTGTACGGCATCGTGCCGCCGATCAAGGTCCTCATCGTCGAGGACAACCCGGTCAACCGCATGATCCTCGAGGCGTTCATGAAGAAGCGGCACATCCGCTACAACACCGCCCAGAACGGCCGGGAGGCGATCGAGCGCTGGCGCGAGGGCGGCTACCACCTCGTGCTCATGGACATCCAGCTGCCGGTGCTCTCCGGCATCGAGGCCACGAAGGAGATCCGCCGGCTCGAGCGGCGGAACCGGATCGGCGTGTTTGTCGACCCCGACGACGGCACCATCACCGAGGCCGACGTGCTCCCGCCCCACCGGTTCAAGAGCCCCGTCATCATCGTCGCGCTCACCGCGAGCTCGCTCGACAGCGATCGGCGCGAGGCGCTCGCGGCGGGGTGCAACGACTTTCTCATCAAGCCCGTGAATCTGAAGTGGCTGGAACGCAAGATCACGGAGGTATGTTTCTTCCCTAGTTTTTCGAATCTTGCGTAGTGTTTTGCTGACTTGGTGGTGGCACAGTGGGGATGCATGCAGGCGCTTATCGACTTTGAGGGCTGGCGGCAATGGAAAGGCACGGACGAAGACCACACAGTTGCCAGCGGCTCGTCCTCCCCAGGCGGAGGTGGCGGGGGAGGAAGTGGAGGCGGACGAGCTCGCCGTCCTAAAGGTGCCTCACGACAACAAAAATCAGGTTAATCATCTATAGATATATGCTGGGCGCATGGAAAAACTGGGTATCGCCACAGCTACTGTGTATCGCGGGATAAGTCATTGTTTCTTTCGTTCTTGTTTCTGTCTTCATATTGGGTTACGCGGGTTCTCTCTCTCTTTCTCTCTCTCTTTTCTCTTTTTTTTTTCTTTTTTCTTTTTGGTTCAGGTCAGGCTTTTCTTTTGTGCAAAATCATCATTAATAATCTGGGCGGGAAACGGGAAATTAGGACGCATGTATGGTGGTGGCTATTATTGACGTTTTCGTTTGGACTAATTTACGTGGCCTACGGGTTTCACGAGGAGGCGTACCTGCTGTAGCTTGATAACTTCAATTTGAAAGCAATATACTCTTTTCCCTTCTCCTTTCATTCTATTCTATGCGGGACCACAGTGGATAAAAATTAGTTTTTGAGTAGTTCGAAAGCTGAGCGGGTCTCAGCTCCGGATGTACGGCTTGAGCAGCCGCAGGCGCTCGACGGCCTGCTCGAGGTACTCGTCCGTCTTGCAGACGGCAAACCGCAGGTACTTGTCCGCGAGATGCGCGTGCTCGGGCAGGTAGAACTCGGACGGCGGGATCGTGACGACGCCGAGCTCGCGGATGAGCCAGTACGCCATCTTGAAGTCGCGTGCGCGGCCGCCGTCCGTGATGTCGGAAGGGAAGACGTACCCCTCCGGGATCTCGACCTTGTCAAAGTTGACGAGCACAAAGTAGCCGCCCTCCGGCGCCGTGTAGGTGAGCCCGAGCTCGTCCCAGATCCGGTTGAAGAGCGCGAACTTGGTCTTGTACGCGGCGACGTGGTCGGCAAAGAACGTGTTTTCCGGCAGCATGGCCTCGCGCAGCGCGACCGCCGCGCCCTCCTGCAGCGGACTGTTGACGGCGAAGCAGATGCGCGTGTGGGCGGCCGAGACCCACTTGATGAGCTCGGCGTTGCCGATCAGCCAGCCGACGCGCCAGCCCGTGGCCGAGAACGTCTTGCCGGCCGAGCCGACCGTGAGCGTGAGCTGGGCGAGCTCGGGCGAGAGCGTCGCGATGCGGGTGAAGTCGGTGTAGAAGAGCCGGTCGTAGACCTCGTCCGAGAGCACGATGATGTTGTGCTCGACCGCGAGCCTGCCGATCCGCTCGAGCTCGTCGCGCGAAAACACCTTGCCGACGGGGTTGTGGGGCGAGTTGATGACGATCATCTTTGTGCGGGGCGTGATCTTGCGCTCGAGGTCGGCAAAGTCGACCTTCCACTCGCTCGACGAGACCGTCCTGACGTCGTTGTCGGCCGGCGGCACGAGCGGCGTGTACACGACCTTGCCGCCGGGCAGCTCGATGTTGGAAATGTACTGGTCGAAGAAGGGCTCAAACACGATGACCTCGTCGCCCTCGCTCAGGAACGCCGTGAAGGCCGCGAACATGCCCTCGTTCGCGCCGGACGTGACGACGACCTCGGTCTCCCAGTCGATCGGTCGGCCGAACGAGGGCTCGTACGCGGCCGCGAGCGCCTGCCGCAGGCTCGGCCGGCCCTTCGTGTGCGAGTACTGGTTGCAGGACACGTCGAGGAGCGCGGCCTGGGCGGCCTTGATGGCAAACTCGGGCGGGTTGTAGGAGAAGAAGCCCTGGCCGAGGTTGAGCACGGGGAAGGGCAGGACGGCCTGCGCGGCCGCGGCGGCCTCGTTCACGATCGACCACACGTCCTTGGCCTGGCCGGCGATCTTGGGCGACGGCTTTGGCAGCACGACGGCGGGCGTTGTCGTAGTCGAGGTCGAAGTCATGGCGGAGGCGGAGAAGAGGCGGTGTGGGCGGAGTGCGGTCGGGGAGCAGGCGGAGCGAAAGAGAGACGGCGGCCGAGAACTTCGAGCACTGCAAGAACAACGAGAACAACGCAGAGCGACAGGCACGCGCAGCATGAACACACAAGCAGAATGCCTCGAGACGACAAGAGAAGGACAACAGAGGGAGGAAAACAGAGAAAACAGAGATAAGAAACCGCGAAGTTGCGTTCTCGAGACGGCCCAAGAACGCGTCATATCACGTGCAATTTGGGCACGTGCTCTGCGGGTTAGGGCTTGTGTCCCGTTTTGGGCATTGCCCTTTTCAGTTAATCTCGTTCTCGATTCTCGACTTGACTCGACACCTCAATTGCCCGCATCCAATGGCGAAGCCGACCCCGCCGACCCACCCGGCGGCCGCCACCGCCGCCGCCGACGACGACGACGAGGAGATGTCGGACCTGTCCGAGCTCGAGGAGTCGCTCGCGAGCGCCAGCGCGGACGAGAGCAGCAGCGGCGGCAGCGAAGCGCCCGCGGACGTGGCCCCGCCAAAGACAAAGACGACGATCAAGATCAACACGAAGATGGCCGTTCCCGCGAGTAACGACGACGACGACGACGACGATGAGGAAGAAGACGACGACGATGAGGATGAGGACGATGAGGACGACGACGGCGAGGAAGACGAGGAATACGATGAGCCGTCGGACGCGGGCGTGGTGAAGAATGTCAAGTCGTCTGCTAAGGTCCAGCCGGCCGTGTCGGACGGGAGCGAATCGCTAGGTGACGATGACGACGAGGACGACGATGAGGATGACGACGAGGACGACGAGGACGGCGACGAAAGCGACAGACCAGCCGAGACCTCGCGTGCTTCTGAGGACGAAGCGGACGAAGAGGACGACGATGAAGCGGAGGCTGTCCCTTCTCAGCCGGTTGATGAAGAAGAGGAAGAGGAGGAGGAGGAAGAAGAAGAGGAGGAGGAGGAGGAGGAGGAAGAAGAAGAGGAAGAAGAAATAGAGGAGGAAGACGAGCAAGAAGAAGAAGAAGACGAAGACGAACCGGTCGACATGGACGAGGAAGACGACGAGGAAGACTACGACGACTACCCCGAAAGATCCAAACGCAAGCGGCCGCACTCGACCGCGGCAACCTCATCCGCATCCACTCCGCCCGTCGCGCCCGCCGCCAGCCGTGCCCGCCCGTCCGGCTCAAAGATCGTCATATCCGTGCCCAAGGCGGCCCGCGCCAAGCGCACGCCGCGGAAACAACTGTCCGGCACGAAGCGCCTGTTCAGCGCCCGCGCGGTCGCCGCCGCCGCCGCGGCCGCCGCGGCCTCGGGCATGTCGTCGCCCGCGATCGCGTCGTCCGACGTCGAGAGCGAGGCCAGCGAGCTCGTGCCCGACAGCGACGACATCGACGTCGGCGACGAGGAGGACGAAGTCGGCGACGAAGAGGACGACGACGACGACAGCGAGGCCGCGCCCACCTTGGACTACTCCCGCCTGACTGACCGCCAGCGGGCCAGGCTGTTTGACGATGGCAGCGCCCCCCTGCAGGAGCTGCCGTATGAAGGGACAAAGAAAAAAGTATTTACAGAGGACGAGTTGATCCTGCGCCGGACCGAGACCGCCAGACGGCGGAAGAACCTGTCTGAAAAGCGGCGTGAGGAAGAAAAGGTGAGTTGAGTATCTTTTTTGCATGGTCTGCCGTTCTACTACTGGGATGCTAATCGCGAGAATGTCGCAGATGGACACGATCAACAAGCTGCTCAAAAAGCAGGCGCCAAAGCGCAAGGGCAAGATCAAGAGCATCGTGGACATCACGCCCGGGACGCCCGTGCCGGAGGAGGAGATCGCGTCCGGCGCGACGTCCGTCGGCAGCGGCGAGAGGGTCAATCTGCCGATCAGGAACATGTACAGGTGGGTGTCGACCAAGCAGGGTATCGTTCTCGGCGTGCCCGAGACCCTGGTCTAGCAGTGGCGTCATGTTGCAGAGCGTTAGAGTATCATAGGAGTATCATAGTAGATATCATTTGGGAACCTATTCCAAAATCCGCTCTTCGCCAACGGAGAGCAAGTTGCGCTTGTACAGCTCGATCGCAAAGAAACACGGCAACGACCGACCCACGTAGCCCTCCAACTCGCCCTGCTCTCTCGTCTCGCTCACTTCGACGGAAAACAAGGACACGTCGTCGTCCTCGTCGTCCTCGTCGTGGCTGTCGTCTCCAGCCGAGTCACAGTCCTTGCCGCTGCCGCCGGCGCCCGCGCCCGCGCCGGCGTCGTCGCGCAGCAGGCCGAGCTTGACGAGCGCGGCCGCGGTCCTGCGCACGATCCGGTCCTGCGTCTGGGCGACCTTGGCCGTGCGCGTGATGAACAGGTTCATGTTTGTCGCCCACTGGGCCACGTACTCGGGCCCGAGCGGGTAGAGCAGATCGTACAGCCAGACAACGTCGACGGGGATTCGGGACCGGATCGTCGCGTGCATGCGCAGGATGACGGTGCCGATCCGCAGCAGCTCCTCGTCGGACAGCTTGGTCAGGTCCGGCGCGTGGTTCCGCCGCCGCGCCGCCGACGAACTCGCCCGGCGTAGGACTTGTCGCCGGCCCGGGACCTGCAAGTTGTGGCTGTGATGCGCCGGCTGCTGCTGGCACTCGTCGCGCGGGCACCGAGGCTGTGAGACAAGCGCATCCGAGACGGCAGGGAACGCGCTGTCGGCGGCCGTGAACGGCACGGCGCGGCCGTACTCTTTCTCGACGAACTGCCAGTACATGGCCACGCACACGCCCCAGGTCCGAACCAGCGGCCGCGGGTACGGGCCCGGCGCGGCCAGCGCGCTGCCGCACACGTCCACGACCGCGTTCCGCGTGTCCGTGGACACGTCCGAGCCGAGAATGACGCCGAGGAAGGTCGCGAGCGGCGCCCGGCGCCGCTCGATCGTGCGCACCCACCTTATCGTCCCGCTCGCATCGAGCGCTCCGGCGGAACCCGCCGCGGCGGCGACCGGCTTCGGGCAGGGATAGACTTTGGCCAGGCCCGAGTACGCTTGCGTAACGAGGTACGCGAGTGGGCTGAACGTGTCCGGGTGGAGCGAGAGCTCGAGCGCGAGCTTGACGTTGCCCTGGACGAGGTCGTACAGGTGCGCGTCGACGAGCCTTCGGAACTGGCGGTTGACGAGCCGGAGCGAGATCACGGTCTCGGACGAGAACATGGCAAAGATGCGTACGACGACATCGTCCGGCAGCGGCAGCGTGAGCGCGTGCCGGTGGTGGTGCTGGCTGCGCAGCGACGGGTGCTTCTGGACTGCGGATTCGATCGCGGTGACGTCATTAGCCCTCTTGGTTCTGGAGAAGGCGCGAACCAAAGCGCCCAGTGTTTGAAATCAAAAAGAACACAGCGTACCTATCCGGATCAGGTTCTTGACGCCGCGGGTCGACTTGTCGTCCTGCGGGGTGGCACGGCCAAAGTGCCGGTCCTTGAGATGGAAGTGCGGTTTCGACTCGCCCGCGGGCTCGTTGTGGTGATCGCGGTGGTGCGCGAACGGGTTGAGGGCGTGCGCGACTCTGCCGAGGGTAGCGTCGACCATTGCGTCTGTAGTACGTAGTATGTCTACACTGAAGCAGAAAGGAAGCGGGGGGCTTGAGGAAGAGGGAAGAGGCAAGGAGGAGGGAAGACGGCGAGGAAGCGAACTACACCAGGAACGGGCGCCCAGTAATAAGAGAACACACCCCTACGCCGCCGGCAAACGGGGCTGCGATCTTGCGATCTCGATTTCAGAGACGCGAGCGGTTCTACTGGCCAAAAGACCGCCGGAAGGGGCCCGCTGACTGGGCCGCCTGAGCGAAGTCCCCGATTGTGCATGTTCGGCGATCCGAACAACCTTCGACGACCGCGAGTCGTTGAATGGTTCAGAACCCAGTTCAGCCAGCCAGACTTGTCCGCGGCACGTGGCGCGATCACCGCGGCCGGCCCGAGGCGGCAGTGACTTGACTCGCTTGCACTTGCCACCGGGGACATCGCGGGCGAGGGAAAGGGCAGGAGATGCAGATTAGGAGATTAGATAAACCCGGTCGGCCGTTGGGGTCATCACGGAGTCATCATCACCATCGCATCCCGGCCATATCGGCACACCCGTTCAGAGCCGTTGCATGAACTTGCGCGGACTCCGCAGTATGTATGTACTGTACAGTACAACCACTTCAAGATCTCCAGTCCAGCTGCTACCAGTCTTGTAGTCAACGAACAGCGAACTCAAAATATGTATATAACCCCCGGGGACTAGTTTTATCATCACCCCGACAATGCCCGACAATGCAAAAACAAAACCCGAACTCATCATTAACTATACACTAAGCCTTGAAGGCAAAACAACGGACTACCATCTCCCTGCGTCTTCCTGCATCGTCTACTTCAGTCTTACGAGTCTCAAAGCTCACACGAGCAACGATAATGAAAACAGACACAATTGCGCACCGGGTATTAAAATATAAACGTATCACAGGTGCAGCCAAGCTCGGATAGATCAGAAACTCACAACAGCGATGATCAGATATCGTCGTCGCCAAAAATATGGAACTCGCTCACGAAAGTCAGGTCCCGTTGCAACTGGGCCACGAACCTGAGCGAGATCTCGTCAGACAACGACAAGTCGGCTGCAGCCGGAGTATACTTGGAGACCTCCTTCTGGGCCTGTCGTGATGCCAGTTGGCGTCGCTTGTTGGTGGTCTCGTCGAAAAGCAGGCTCGCGAGCAGCGGCAGCTGCGACAATGAGACGCTGTCCATGACGTCCATGGTCGCGTTCGCAAACGACACACTCGAGTGCTCGAACTCGTCGTCGTCGTCGTCGTCGTCTTCGTCGTCGTCATCGAAGCTCGGTTCGTGGAGCGACGGGGGGAAGTCGCATGGCGATTCAGAACCGTGTGTGGTATCACTATCGCTGTCCACAGGCAGAAAGTCATCGGCAAAGCTGTCGTCAGTAAGGGAACCATCTGCACTCCGGACGATGCTGCACTCCAGCCCGACTGCGTCACTCGCAGCGTTCTGCATCGCGACGGCGACTTCCGCCGCCGCCGCCGCCGCCTCGGCTGCCGCCGTCCCGGCCACGATCTCGTCGATCGCGTCGTGGATCCGCACGAGCCGCGCCGCGTCCTGCACGATGCCGAGCCCGCCGCGTCTCGTCGTCCCGAGCCCGCTCAGGCGGCGGCCGCGGCGGCTGTGGTGGCGCATCGACATGCTGTCGAGGTAGAGCAAGAACGTGTCCATCGACTCGGTCGTTGTAGTTGTCGCGCGGCGGGGCTCGGACGGGGACGGCGGGTTGTTCGAGTTGCACGGCGCCAGGATGGGGTCCTCGTCCGGCTCGTCCTTGTCTGTCGTCTCGGTAGCCAGCACCGCGGTCGGCGGCGGGAGTCGGCCGCCTCTGCGTGGGCGTCGGCGCACGACGCTTCCTCGTCGGACCTATGTGTATCATGAGAAAGTCCAGTCAGCAAATCCGCCGTATCACACTCGAGCTCTACCCGCACCGCTATATCAACCACCTTGGTTCTAAAAGACTGCCACATAGTCGAAGCGTGGCTTTGCGTCTTGTCGCCGTCGTCGTCGCCTGGAACGACCTCCATGACCGCTGGATTCGTCTTGCCCGCCTCGCGGCTCGTCGTCGTATCGCGAAAGCACGCGCAAAGGGCGCTTATAACACGTCGCAGCATGATGAGCGTAGTAGCAAAAAAACAAACAAGAAATCAGATTAACACGCAAGCGAGAAATAGGCCGGCATACACCTGTACGTTGGTATCGACTGCGTAGATGTTGGTCCAAAGTAAGAGGTGTTGTGGTTATGACGATTTCGATTCGGCCCTCGACTGAGCCGCATTGAGTCAACACGCCCCTCGAAGCTCATTTGGACCCTGCCGACAAACTGCGATCTAAGTGACTTACAAAGACCGACATCTTTCTCAGATTTCTTCAGATCATGGTTCAGACTGCTACCGGCGGCCAACCCGGCGCTTCTTGTTGACGCCGACTGCGAGACCGAATTGAACAGCGCATATTCCGGGGGGAAGTCGCTGCCTTTTTTTGCAAAATGACGTCCCGCCTGGAACCATCCTCGGCGTGAAATTAAGCGCTACGTGAAAAGCAACGCCAGAATCGGGATCGGACCTACGCGCTGTGTTGGAGCTTGAATGGCGGGTGATTTCTGGACTTGCTGTCATCGAAGGTTTGGTGGCTCTCCCATGTCGCAGAGTAGATCGCAAGGACGGCTTTGATATGCAGTATAAACCTGCTGGCTTCTCCCCCGGGGATTACTGGAACCGACAAAGCAGTCGGAACGAGACATCATCATCGCTGCCATGCCGTTATTGCGATTCCCCGTCCGCACAGCTCTGGCGACCAAGCATGCGTCCGCCATCACCGCGCCCATCGCACGTGGCTACTTGCGGCCCGTAAACAACCAGACCCCGCTCAACACCGACTGGCGGGAGCACTTTCGCGAGCTCAGGTGGCTCGAGGACGCGCTCGCGGCGGAGTGGAAGCGGCTCGAGGAGGTGCTCGAACGGGAGCGGGGCATCGACAGCGAGCTGGCCCGACTCGACGAGCGATTCGACCAGGACTACTCCCGGCTCGACGACAGGCTGGACGCGGACCGGCAGAGACTGCACAAGTGGCTCGAGTATGACATGGACGCACTCGCCCGACTGCGCTCCAAGGAGCTGACGTGGCTCGAGGAGAGAGACGATGAGGACGAGGATGACTTAGCAGAGAAAAAAGAAAGGATTGAGGACAGGTTTGACGATGCGGCGAGGGCGCTCAGGAGCAAGTACAAC
Organism: Lipomyces sp. NRRL Y-27488; assembly: GCA_030556275.1. Lineage (NCBI taxonomy): Eukaryota > Fungi > Ascomycota > Lipomycetes > Lipomycetales > Lipomycetaceae > Lipomyces > Lipomyces sp. NRRL Y-27488. The sequence goes on along the minus strand of JAKTPS010000151.1, from coordinate 7,957 downwards.
GAGGACCGAGAGGAGCTCGGGGAGACGTTCAGCAAGGAGCGGAAGAGCTTCTTGGAGCGGTTTAGTAAATTGCAGGACCGTCTCGAGGATAGGTACAAGATGGACTGATCAAACATTGTTTTGTCGAGGCCAAATTTATAAGTAGCCACTCATACTTTCCTACATATGATACATACATCGAAGGTTTGGTGCGTCCTGTCACCTGGAGATCTGAAAGGCTCGGCTTTTGGAGTGTAGTATAAAGCTGCTAGAATTCCCCAGGGACAATGGAGTGAGAAAGGAACCTCCATCCTCGCTGCCATGCCGTTTTTGCGATCCCCCGTCCGCGCCACCTTGCTGGTCAAACATGTGTCTGCCGCCACCGCCATCGCACGTGGCTACTCGCAGTCCACGAGCAACACAGTGAAGCACAACGCTGACTGGTGCGCGCACTTCCGCGAGCTCAGGCGGCTGCAGGCCGCGCTCAACGCGGAGTGGAAGCGGCTCGACAAACGGCTCGACAAGGAGGCGAATGCCGCCGAGAGTCTTGACGCGCAGCACGCGCGGCTCGACGCCAGGTTCGACCACGAGCACGGCAGGCTCGAATCCAGGCTCGACGCGGACCGGCAGGCGCTCCGCAAGATGCTTGAGGATGATCTCGAGGAACTTCAGCAACGGCGCTGTTATGAGCTGAAGATTATCAGCGAGAGAGCCAATGAGACTGCATCAACCGAGACGGTCAACTACTATGCCAATGCTGGCTACTATGAAGATGGTGACTACCACGATGTGGATGAAGCGAGCGACATCGAACAGGTTGAGCGGGACTTCTATCGTCGGCGGGTGGAGCTCGGGTCGAGGTACGGCTGCGCCATTGATGGGCTCCGGTGGCAGTTCAGTAAGGACCAGACGGGTCTCTTGGAGCGGTTCAACAAGTTGCGGGACCGTCTCGAAGACAAATTAGACAAGGAGCAAGAGGAGCCCGAGGAATAGGTTGCTAAATTAGGAAAATTCTATTCCAAAATGCTATTTTGTGATACTGAAAGCTCAGCCAACTTCGAAGGTTTGGTGCCTCTCGTGATTGCTCTTGCCACCGCGTAGATCTGCAAGACTCGGCTTGTAGAATGGAGTATTAAAACCTGCAGGAATTCCCTCCTGGGGTTGCGACAGTAAAGACGACGCCCCATCATCGCTGCCATGAAAGTTTTGCGAATTGAAGTCGACACCACTCTGGCGGCCGAAAACGCCTCCGCCGCCACCTCAGGCGGCCACGCCCAACCCGGGAATGTTCGGATCCCGCTCCGCGAGCTGCGGGAGCTGTGGCTCGAGGAGGGGACGCGTCTCGCTGCGGGACTCGACGCGCGTCAAGACCCGAGTCTCGTGGCGCAGCCCGCAAATCTCGACGCGCGGTTCTTCCCTGCGAGACACGACGCGGGTCAGGACGCGAGTCTCATGATGCAGCGCGCAAATCTCGATGCTGAACTACTGATGCAGCGCGTAAAGCTCAACGCGTGGTTCAGCGTCGAGCACGAAACGCGCAACAGAATACTCGACGTGGACCGAAAGTCGCTCCGCAAGAGGCTTGAGGAGGACCTCGAGGAACTCGACCGGCGGAGAAGCTATGAGCTCAAGGCGATCAGCGAGAGAACGAGCGAGAGAACCAGCGAGTCTGCACCAACCGAGACGGTCACATACTACAGCGATGATGGCTACTCCGAGAACGACAGAGGGATCGACATCCAACAGATGGAGCGGGAGTTCTACTCCCGGCGGACGCAGCTCGGGGCGAGGTACAACCGTGCTGTTGATGAGCTCGCAGAGAAGGCTAGCAAGGATCAGGCGGAACTCCGGGAAAAGTTCAAGAGGTTGCGGGATCGTCTCGAGGACAGGCTTGACGAGGAAGGGAAGGAGAAGAAGGAGTCCGATAGCTTTCCCGATCAGAAAGTTGATGTCGAATAGGTTACATTGTCACCATATTATAGTCAGCTCTTCTTGCTGTTAGTTTATTTACTTTACTTTTCACGCTATTTACTCTTTGCTGCATATAACAATCAGGTAGCTTACAGACAACTACTTGAAGATGAGCTGGAGCGCTTTGGGGTAGGTGCCCTTCGTGTCCTGGTACGAGAAATGGACCATGACGGACTTGCCAGCGACCTGGCCGGGGGTCTGGTAGTACTGCGAGTGGACGCCGAGCGCGTAGTTTGGCCCTTTAGGGCCTGGGTTGGACGTGAAGAGGACCGTGTCGGTCACGTTCCACGGCCCGAGGGGCGACTTTGAGCTCATGAGCCGGACCTTGTTGTCGTTGAGATTGTTGAAGAAGACGAGCACGTACGAGTTGTGGTACTCGGAGAAGAACATGGAGCCCGTCGCGAAGGGCGAGGTGCCCTTGATCACGGCCGCGGCCTGGCGGCGCGCGGTCGGTACGGGCAGGGCGGTGTCGTACGCGTTCGCGGCCGCGTTCCAGTACCGGTACTTGCTGGGCACGGCGATGTTGGACACGTGCACCTGGGCGACGTGGACGTCGAAGCGGTTGGAATACACGCGGTCGAGCGCGTAGAGGTAGGCGTAGCCGTTGACGACGAGGCTCGCGAACGAGCCGTACGCGTAGGACGTGTTGCGGAACGTGAACTGGTCCGGCCGCACGACCGAGAGCTCCTGGCCGTACTGCTGGCGGTTGAGCGCGTAGACGACGAGCGTGTTGCCGAGCTCGTCCGGGACGGCCGCGCCGGCGCGGAACCGCTCGACGAGCCAGAACTGGGCCGCGCTCGTGCCGGAGAGCGCGACGCAGTTCGCGTACGTCCACAGCGCGTACCGGGACGCCGGCGCGTTGTTGGCGCTGTGCTCGGCCTCCGTGAACGGGATCGCCTCCCAGTGGCCGTCCTGGAGGCGCATGGTCACGTCCGCGAGCCAGCCCGGGTGGTTAAACGAGCGGGCGACGGCGATCGAGTTGGACTCCTCGCCAAAGACGGCACCCGTGGGCAGGACGGCCTTGGACTGGGCAAACGCAAAGAACGTGCGGTTCTTGAGCGAGCACGAGCCGCCGCCGTCGCGGTAGAGCTGCAGGCCGGGCGCGTAGACGTCGGTGAGGTTGCCCCAGCTCACGACGGACGCGAGCTCGAACTTGCGGGCGACGGGGCCCTGGGAGAAGGCCGGCTTGGTCTCGACGAAGGCGTTGACGAGGTCGGGGATGAAGTGGGACGTGGACGCGGCGGGGTTGGCGAGGTCGGCCGCGGCGGGGCGGGCGACCGCTAGAAGAAGCAGAAGCAGGCCGTGGAGGAGGCCGTGGAGCAACATGGCGGAGGAAAGGTGCGCAGGACTAGTGGACCAGAGAGCAGAACAGAGGAGCCAGGTGAAGGCCCTGTATTTGTGGTATCGCGTATGTGTATGGGTATTGGCTGGCCGTTGAGGCGCCGAGCCAGGAAGGAGCAAACACGAGGCCCCACGAGGACCACGATGATTGTCCGGGACGGGGGCTCGAACAAAGCCCACCAGCGTGCTCGGCTAGGCCATGCACGCTCGCGACGACAAGCGACAGTCAACACACAATCAACACACAAACAGACCCGCCCAGGCGCGAACACGCCCCCTTTGCTTGCTTGGCGACAGCGACAGCTCAACAGTCCCACGATCGCCCGCCCGCCCGCAGAAAAGAAGGGCCGTTGCCATGGCGCCGCCTCGAATCCACTTCCGGCTGTTTGTTGTTCGCCAAGCCGGCCGGGCGACATCCTCCTCCTTCTGGAGGTGGGCCAGCCTGTGTGCTGTTTGTTGTTCGCGTCTGGCCAAGCCAACCCCGCGTCACGTGCCTGATCAGGCCGGACATTCCACGAGTCAGATCCAGGGAGGAATGCACAACCGGGCAGAGTGCACGTCATGCGATCTCTACCACTTGTGCCCGGCCAGTCCTTACTCCACACCGTCCTCGTTCGAGCCTGCGTTCGCAACTTGTTGGCAAATTTGCACAAAGCAAGTCACAGTGGTCGTCCGCTCCTCTGATTTTGCCATGAGACCAAATGACAAACGGCAAGCAAGCCCGAGTCAGCGGCACCATCCATAGGCCAACCCTGTCTCGCCCAAGGCCGCGCAGAAGGATCGGTCTGCGATTCTTCGAGAGGCTTGATGGATCTTCCCCGGCATAAAGTCCTTCAGCCTGTTGTTCATCTCGCGGACAGTCCATACAGAGGAGGTCGACCAGTGTGGAGCTACCGTCCCAAACAGCTAATCAGACAGGAATGACAATTCTTTTCGTTTACTGTCAGTCATGAATCAGAAGGTAAGCAGCCCTTAGACCACTAATTAGTGCTTTCAATCGAGACAAGATCTTGCCTGTCACTCGGTTGAGTTTTCCCCTGATCAAACTCTAATCGATGACCATTAGTGCATCTCAGATCGCCAGCTTGGCAGATCCAGCAGAAAAGACTACAAATTTGATATAAAGTGCATGCAAATTTCTATACAAAAGCGAAAACGTGTTTCTGTGTGATGCCAGATGTCCCATTTTTGCGAGCTCAGGAGTGAGCACGCCCGCGCTGCCTCCTCGTCACGCGGTCGAGTCGTCCGTCTCGAACCCCCTGCCGCCGCTCTCGCGGTCGCCGGACGAAGGCACGCGGTGGCCGAGCTCGGCGAGGTCGAGCTCGTACTTTGGCGTGACCCGCTGCGTCTCCTCGCTCGCCGTGCGGCCGAACCGGTGGCGCCGCCAGTCGCGCCAGCGCTTGGCGTAGGACGCGCCGAACGTGAGCGCGAGCACGACCGCGCCGACGACCGCGTACGGGACGAGGCCCTGCTGGTCGGAGGCAAAGATGAGCCCGAGCGCGCCGTTGACGAGCGCGAGCGCGAGGATCGCGGGGCCAAAGAACCGGTGCACGTAGGTGAGCAGGCTGGCGTGGCCGTCGCGCTTGTAGCAATAGTGGTGGGCCCAGCCTATCGCGAGCTGGACGAGTGTGCAGCCGACGACGACGAAGCCGATGATCTGGTGGGCCGCGTTGAAGTGCTTGGACTTGTTGTACTCGGTGCTGATGTAGACACCGACGCCGAGCGCGCCGACCGCGACGACGGTCGCGAATGTCTGGTTGAGCCAGTGCCAGCGCACGCTGCCGAAGAACCGCAGCGCGACCACGCCGAGCGGCATGAGCAGCAGGAACGCGACGCAGGCGAGCACGGCATGCACGATCGCCGCAGTGTTGCCGTCGCTGAACGGCGCGCCGATCTCGCCGGAGCCGATGTTCATGAACGCGCCGGAAGGCACGCCGCCCGTGCCCGTGGCCGCGGCCATGTCGAGATAGAACCTGCCTGCGACGTGTCAGCAGTAGAAAGAAAGTGGCACAAGACAGAGCAAGGAAACATACCATATTGGCTGTGGCGCTGGATGGTGGCCGTGAGCGAGTCGCTCTTGAGGTCGTTGCTGGGGCCCTTGGCGTAGATCATCTCCTGGGCAGACGTCTGGAGGTCGAGCACGCCCGTGCTCCAGGTCGCGCAGCCCTGGCAGAACGCGTTGGCGACGTAGGTGCCGTCAAAGATGCCAGAGCCCTCGAGCAGCGTGACGTTGATCTCGGCCGCGTACGCGGGCTCGGTGTGGTGTGTCCCGATCCGCGGACTGAGGGTGATGTCTAGTGCACAAAGGCAGAGTTAGCACGGGCAAAGTTGGAAAGCAAGGCAGGAATGAGCACACTCTTTCCGTCGGCGGACTTGTAGACGACAAAGATGAGCGAGTTCTCCATCTCGTTGCCGGTGCCGATCGCGATCCACGAGTTCGAGGTCGGCCCGGAGAGCTGGAAGTAAAAGTCCTGCGTGGTCTGGGGGATGTTGATGGCGAACGTGATGTTCGAGGAGCCGTCCGGGAGCACAAACGCCGAGAACGGCACCGCCGCGGACGCGTCCTGTGCTGCTGCCGGGGCAGCCGTGTGCAGAAGCACTGTGGAGCGTGTTAGGGGGGTTGTTGTCAGAGGATTGGGGGGCAGACGAGGGGGAGGAGGACATACCGGCAAGCACGCTCCAGCAGGCGAGTGGGAAGGCCAACATCACGGTCCACTTCAGGCGAGTTCACGTTGCTGGTCTAGACTGCGAAAAGATTGACTGCTCGTTGTTTTCGGACAAGCAGGCGTATTTGAGGAGGCCCATTGGACGGTAATGATCTCCACAAACTTGTCGGATCGGGCGAGCCATTTAGCGAAGCAGGGCCGTTTATATAACTGCCGCCCCCTTGAGCGTGCCTGCAACAACGAGCACAGCCCGCGGCGGTCCACAGCCTCGCCGGTTGCCCCTGGAGGGATCATCACAAAACATTCAACAATCAAACAAACAAACTCGTGCGCAAACGCCACAGTCAAACCCTCTAAAAATACACAAAGCGCAAAAGCGCATCATACAGTACAACAAAAGTGTAGTCGGCCGACGTCGCTTCAGCCCCGTGCGGCTGCCCAGCCGACGTCGCTCAGGGGCTGCGCCCATCGCGCGTTGCCGTTTTCGGCCTCGCGCCGATCGATCTCAACTCTCCTCCAGCCCGGCCTGTTCATTGGTAATGCAGCCATTCGATTGATGGACTAATCCTAACAACCGCCTCCATCACCGTGTACACTAAAATGATATGCCATGCACATACGCCCAATCGCGTGCTTCGTCCACAACAAAATGCAGTTCAAAAATGACACAATTCCAAACAACATATCTCACACCGCCACATGCAGGCTGCCCATACACTCAAAACAGCAAGACATATTATGCGCGACGCGCGTCGGCGCCAATTGTGCGTTTCGCATTGCACGTTGATAGCTGCAATAGTGCAGCACAGCACAGCAGCACAGCCTCGCGGCTTGTTCTAGCCGTGATCACTCATCGAATGCCGGAGCCGCAACCATGCGCAAGGATGCTCTCGCAGCGGAACCTTATACCTGACCGCAGAAAGAAACACGCAGTCGACGGCGTAGTCAACGGCGCCGACGTACGCAGACGAGCCCGTGCCGTGGTCCGCATGCGGAAATCTCTCAGGTTGGCAATCCCAAGACAAGCCTACCGGACCTCGTCGGTGCTCACGAACCGGTGGCGGGCGTAATCGAACCTGGCAAAGTACCTGCCGAGCTCGGCGCGCGCGTTCGCGTCCGCAAACAGCGGCGCCGGGTTCGCGACCGCGAGCTTCTCGAGGTTGCGCTGGGACACGCACACGCGCTCGCCGTGGCCGAGCACGACGAGGTAGAACGGGCTGATTGCGAGCCGCGTCACCGGCTGGTGTGCCGGGTAGCACGACACGACGACGCCGTGCTGCGCGTACCGCTGGTAGTTGACGACCTCGCCGGTCTCAAAGTTGCGCCGGATCCTCCGCGCGACCACGATGCCAGCCCGCGCGTCCGGCTGCGCGTCCGTCTGCACGTCCGCCTCGCGCGGCGACTCCTCGAGCTCGGCCATGTGCTCGACCACGCCGCACGCCGTCCCGAGCACGGCCGCGACCCGTCCCGGCGTGCTGCCGCACTGCTGCGCGATCGCGCGCGCAAACCAGTCCGACCGGTACGTGTCGAGCTCGCGGCGCGAGCCCGCTCTTCGGAACGTGAGCAGCGTGTTCTGGACCCAGTGGTCGTTCGTGTCCGGCGCGAGGTAGTGCCGCGGGAAGACGACGGCGGAGAGCGCGAGCGCGACGCAAAAGTCGCGCGGATTCGGCGGGCCGGGCTTGCGGCGGTGGACGTCGACGATGCCGGCGAAGCTGCTGATGAGTGCCGGCAGCGGGATCGCGGCCGTGCTCTTCATCACCGCTGGGCTCTCCCAACTGCCGGCACGCCTCTTGTGTTCGCGGTATGGACCGACGGTCCGGGTGGCCATCGAAACGCACAGCGGCCCATCGGGGGAGTCGAGCGCGAGCGTGAGCACGCCCTGGGGCCGGCAGCGCAGCCTTAGCCGCCGGGCGATGCCGAAAAACACGCCGGCCGGGCACCAGAAGTGGCGGGCGGAGTGGTCGAGCACGAAGCACGCGGTCGTGTCCCTGTCCCGCAGC
>JAKTPS010000150.1:0-33435 GCA_030556275.1 Lipomyces sp. NRRL Y-27488 | reverse complement strand
TTGTTTTTCTGACTGAAGCGGACGAGTCTGTTGATGTCTCGCTCAGTCAGAATACGCGGTCGGCCGGGGCGTGGTGGTTTCTCAGTGCCTCCACGCGCCCTCATCCTTTTGATCGCGCCTCCGACTGTAGACCTCGGCACGCCTAGACGCGTCGATATCTCGGCGTGACTCCGGCCGTTTTCGCTCAAAATTTTGATCTGAGCTAGCGTTTCGATCGACAAATCTGATCCTCGGGGCATTTTGTCAATTGATCAGATTTGAGCGTGCTACGATTGTTTACATTCCAGTGGGTTGGCGGAATGTGGGGTTGGGAGTTTGGGAGTTGGGAGGAATTGCCTCTTCTTTTTTATGAACATACTGTACATAGGGCAGGGTGAGGAAAGGGTCACGTGCGCCACCAGCCTCGTGGCGCATTTGGGCGGCGATAAGGCGGGCGTGGCTGGTGCAGGGCTAGGGTGCGGGTTTTGAGGGTCAGGGTTGGGGATCGGCGGCCGTCTTTATCTCTTCTCGTCTTCTCTCTTGTCTCTTCCGGCCTCCTCACACTCTTCACCGCCCAGTTCCCCCAACACACACACACACGCCGCCACAATGAAGGTCTCCGCTGTCCTGCTCCTCGGCGCGCTTCTCGGCTCGTCCGACGCCGCCGTCCACAAGTATGTTCTGTTCTGCCGCCCGTGGGGATGGAGGACGGCAGGCCGGGCCCGCCCCGCCTGGGGGAACGGGCTCGCCACCGTCCTCTCTCGTTGAACATCGCTGACCGCGCTCTTTCTCGTCCGGCTGCAGGATGAACATGAAGAAGATCCCGCTCACCGAGCAGCTCGCCAAGGTATGTTTCTTCTGTTGTGTGAATTGCCGTGTTGGTGTGTGGTGTGCGGTGTGTGGTGTGCGGCATGGGCTGACATTCCCCCCTCCCGCAGCTCGACATGACCTCGCACATGAAGGCGCTCGGCCAGAAGTATCTCGGCAACTACAAGGGCCAGGAGTTCGACGCCGAGGCCGCGCACAACGTGCCCATCACGAACTTCCTCAACGCGCAGTGTGAGTCCTTGTGCTGTGTTATCTCTCTACATACAAGGCGCTGCCGTAAGCCGCCGCCGCCGGGTTAGGGTTCCCCTCTGCTAACAGCCCGCTCTAGACTTCTCCGAGATCGAGCTCGGCACGCCCGCGCAGACGTTCAAGGTCATCCTCGACACGGGCTCGTCCAACCTGTGGGTTCCCTCGACGTCGTGCGGATCGATCGCGTGCTACCTGCACACAAAGTACGACTCGGCCGCGTCGTCGACCTACGCCAAGAACGGCACCGCGTTCGAGATCCAGTACGGCTCCGGCTCCATGTCGGGCTTCGTCTCCAACGACGTCCTCAAGATCGGCGACCTCGAGATCAAGGGCCAGGACTTTGCCGAGGCCACGCAGGAGCCCGGCTTCGCGTTCGCGTTCGGCCGCTTCGACGGCATCCTCGGCCTCGGCTACGACACGATCTCCGTCAACAAGATGGTCCCGCCCGTGTACAACGCCATCGCCCAGGGCCTGCTCGACGAGCCCGTCTTCTCGTTCTACCTCGGCGACACGGCCGAGTCCGAGGAGCTCGGCGGCATCGCCACCTTCGGCGGCATCGACGAGGCCCACTACACGGGCGAGATCACGTACCTGCCCGTGCGCAGAAAGGCGTACTGGGAGGTCGAGCTCAAGAGCATCAGCTTCGGCAAGGAGTCCGCCGAGCTCGAGAACACGGGCGCGATCGTCGACACCGGCACGTCGCTGATCGCCATGCCGACCGGCCTCGCCGAGATCCTCAACATGGAGATCGGCGCCACCAAGAACTGGCAGGGCCAGTACGTCGTCGACTGCGCCGTCCGCGACACGCTCCCCGAGATCTCGTTCAACCTCGGCGGCGTCGAGTTTGCCATCTCGGCCTCGGACTACGTCATGGAGGTCCAGGGCTCGTGCATCTCGGCCTTCATGGGCATGGACTTCCCCGAGCCCGTCGGCCCGCTCGTCATCCTCGGCGACGCCTTCCTCCGCAGATGGTACTCGATCTACGACATTGGCAACGACCGTGTTGGCTTGGCCAAGGCCAAGTAGGTTCAGCTTCAGCTTCGAGCTGACTGTGTAGCGTGCTGCGTTTATGATGATGTAACACGAATTGCTGGGTGACTTTTTATTATATTATTGGTGTAGAGTGTGTTTGGCTAGGGTTGCGTTTGGTTGCGTTATACACATTTTTTCTTTTTTCTCACATCCATATATATCTTATTTTGTGCTTTTCCTATTTTTTCTTGCCGGAGGGGGGGTTCATTGGGCATCATGCGATTGATTGTGCTTTGCTAAGGGGAATATTATTATTTAATTGTTGCACTGTTATTGTTATTTGGGACACAGGAATGCAATGCAATATACGAGTTTGAAAAACAGTCTTTCTTTCTCCACATTCATACATTCACAGGTGCAAACAAGGGAGTTGCCCGAAGGGGAAGGTGGCCATTTGCCCTGACCCTGGCAAGTGCGGTGCGTCCTGCGGCTTTTTTTGTTTTTGTGCAGCCATCGACTCGACTTGCTTATCGTCCTCTGTGCTTCCCACACTCGCTCTTTTCCCTTTAACACACCGCACAGCATCTCCCGCCCGCAATGAAGCGCATCTCCACCCAGCGGATCGGGCTCGCCGTGTTCGTGCTCTGCCTCGTCGGCCTCGTCGTCAAGCGGGTGAGTCGCAATGCGCGCCAGGGGGACAGCCCGTGCAGCCACGTCCGGTTCGCGCGTCCCACCGCACCACACGCCACCTTCCCCCTTCTCCTCCGCAACAAGCACCACAAAACTGACGCGTTTTCTTTTCATTTTAGTCGCCGCCGGACATCGAGGCGCGTCTGCACGCCGACCAGTCGGCGGCGGTCCGCCCGGGCGGAATCAAGTCGCTGCTCGAGGGCGCCACCAGCTTCATCCCACTGTCGTCCTCCTCGTCCTCGTCCTCGTCGTCACCACCACTGGCCGCGCCCGCGCCTGAAGCAGCAGCCGCTGCCGCCGCAGCCGCCGCCGAGGCCGGCCCGTATCTCGCAGACACCGAGACGAAGCAGCCGACCGTCGCTGCTGTCGCCGCCGCCGCCGCGCCGGACGACGCCTCCTTTATCACGCCGCCCGGCGGCGGCGCGGCGGGCTCGACCGGCGCGTCGAGCTCGGCCTCGTCGTCGGCCGCGAGCTACATGGAGTCGCTCGACATCAAGTTCCTCATCCCGCTCACAAACTCCCACTTCAACTTCTGCCGGTCGCTCTACACGGCGCTCATCAACGACTACCCCAAGCCGACCCTGATCAACTACGGCAAGGTCTACGAGGACGCGGCCAAGGCGCGCGTGTTCAAGATCCGCGGCATCGACGACTACCTCCACACCAAGGACGACGACGAGACCGTCGTGATCATGGACGGCTTCGACGTCTGGTACCAGCTCGGCTACCCCGAGTTTGTCCACCGCTACGTCGAGATGGCCAGCTGGCACAAGTTCTCGATCGCCTACTTCGGCGCCGACAAAAAGTGCTGGCCGAACGGGGCCGACTCGGCCGCGTGCACGGCCGTGCCCGAGTCGCCGCTGCCGACGGACGCGTACGGGCCCCACACGGACGACCCCACGTACGAGAAGATCTACCGGCGCAGGTACGTCAACCACCGCCCGCGCTGGCTCAACTCGGGCAACATGATCGGCCCCGTCAAGGTCCTCCGCGAGATCTACGACCGCGCAAACTACTCGATCACGCACGCGCCGGCCGATATGGTCTTCTCGGACCAGATGTACATCGCCGACGTGTACGGCCAGGGCAACATGCCCATGACGGTCGACTTTCAGTCGAGCCTGTTCCAGACCATGACGTTCTCGCACGACGACATCGTCTTCATCGAGGAGGACATCGCCACGTACCCGCGCAAGCCCAGGGCCGAGCGCAAGCGGTATGCCTTCAACAAGATCTCGGCGAACCTGCCCACGGTCCTCCACTTCAACGGGCCGAAGGAGTACATGGACGAGTGGTGGCCCAAGATGTGGTGGTCCGTCCGCAAGGACGACCCGAAGCTGATCGCAAAGAGCCGCCAGATCTACGAGACCGGCGGCGCGTACGACATCGACGGCACGTTCATCTCCTGGCAGGAGCTCTGCGCCGGCGTCGACGTCCACAACGCGCCGCCCTACGCGCCCGAGGCCGACAAGAACGGGCCCGCGCCGCCGGCCGACCCCGGTGCCGCCAATAAGGCCGTCAAGGAACCGCTCCCCGTCGGCTTCCCGCCGCCTCCGCCGGCTGCCGCGCCCGCTGCACCCGCCGCATTCGACTTCCCGCCCGCCCAGCCCGCGCCGCCCGCGTCGTTCGACTTCCCGCCCGCAAATCTGGACGGCAACGCCCCTCCTCCTCCTCCTCCTGCTCCTTTCCCCGGCTTCCCCGCCGCCGCCGCCGCCGACGCCGCGCCCCAGCCACTATTACCACCCGCGCCGTTCTAGCAGGCGCCTCCTCCCCCAGCGGCGCCGTTCTAGCCCGCGGGCGCTCCCTCCCCCCGCCACCGGCGGCGTAAATATGGATTATATTTCGCGTTTTATATTTTGTTCTCATAGCTCCATGGCATTTTTTTTTTGTGTTTGAGTTTAGTTTGTTTGCTCTCGTCCTATAAAAATTTCTTTTTTTCTCTTTTTTTATTTCCAATCCTTGCTCTCCTTTTCTTATGTATCTCGTTTGGTTCAATTTTAATTTTCACCGGCAGTTTTTTCTGTTTTGTTGGCATCACTCTTGTGTATCTTTGTAATTTGTTTATTGTTCTGTTCTTGAAGGGTTCCTACATCGGAAAGTGTCCAAAGGGCTTCTTTGAGCCTGTACCAAATTTATTTTATTTTTTTTCGCAATGTGTGGAATAAAAGACGCGTGGTTTTGATTTGTTTGTCACCTAATGAAATTAATATCTTTGGTTTATGATCCTTTGCTAGAGCTGCGGAGAGAAAAAAAAAGTCGGCGGGTTCTTCTTGCTCCAAAGGTGCGGTTCTCTCGTGAACGCGTGTCCTGCCGGATGCCAGCTGCCGCTGCTGCTGCCGTCGTCATCGCCGTGGGACCAGCAGCAGCGCGCATGCAGTGGTGATGGCGGGTTCGGCGTGCAAGACACAGGGTCCTCACCACGCATCACTCGAGGTGTCATGCCCGAACACGGGATTTAAGGTTTAAAGGTCGCTGCGGGTTAGGGACGGTGCGAGACCTTTGCTTCACGCGGGGTGGCCTGCTGTTTTGTCTCCTTTTTTTTTTTTGTCGCTGCATTCCAGTTTTTGGGCGGCTAATAGTACGTTGACTGTATGTATATTGAAGATTGTGTTTCTCTTGTTGTTTGAAAGAGGCATTGAGGTGCAAAGGGATGACAATGTCGGGACTGCGGGCCGCGCGCGTGCAAGCGCATGGAATCGGGAACTTGGGCGGATAACATCGACCTGCACCCAATCCGGATGCTAGCCAGCTACATCACGTTGCACTTGAAGTTATAATGCGCGGCCGGGTGGTGGCAAGAGTTCTGCCGTGTGCGGGCTGTGGCATGCAGCCCGTCCGGCGAGGAGACGGCAGTCGGGAGGGGACGGGGAGCTGGTGCGAATTGGGTGGGCTACTTGTCACGGGAGGATCTGGCTTCGCATGCCGGCCGGCGGGTGCTGGGCGTATCTCTGCTGACGACTGGGTAAAAGTCAAGGCACTGAATTGGAAGAATGCCCGGACGAGAAAGCCGGCATGGGCGCGCGCTTCGTCCCATGTCGATGGACTGATACGTTCAGTTCCACGAGAAGAGCGAATCTGCTGCTGCATGGAGTCCATGTGCCTTCTCAGTCTTGCACTTGTTCAGGACAACGAGCATGAACTGGCAGAAGTTGAGTATCGCATGTAATCAAACATGCAACAGCTGAGCGGACGGTGAGCTGCGAAGGAGGGTAAATGGTGCGTGTATTCCGCAGAAGAACCGGTGGTTGCCGGTGTCTTGAGGATGTAAGAATATGACATGGAATATGACATGCAAAAGATCCGATTGAAGAACAACAAGATGGGTCGATATGGTGATCACAACCGGAACACGCCGGCCGAAAAAGGCCCGGGACGGGGTCGCCGTGGCTGGGCCGTGGCTGGTGCCTCCAGTGGCGGCCAATCAGAGCGCGCCGAATTCGGCCGACGACTTTTTTTTTGCCTTTTGTGTTCCGGCGGACCGCGCTTTATATATACGGCCACTTTGCTTCTTCGTCCTTTTCCCACAAAGACTCGCTCTCAAAAGTTCCCTTCTTTCGTTCATATCTCTTCTTCTTATACTCAAACATGCCGTACGCTCCTGGTAGGTTCTCCGTCCGGCCAATTGGCTCGTTGCTGGCGGCCGCCGACTGACTCGGTGTTCTTCCGACAGGTGACGCCTCCAAGGGTGCTGGTCTCTTCAAGACCCGCTGCGCCCAGTGCCACACCGTATGTTTGTCCAATCCGTCTTTCTTACCTTTGGTCAAGCGACAGCGCTGACCCGCTCTTCATCCCACAGGTCGAAGCCGGCGGCGCCAACAAGGTCGGCCCGAACCTCCACGGCCTCTTTGGCCGCCAGACCGGCTCCGTCGCGGGCTACACCTACACGGACGCAAACAAGCGCGCCGGCATCACCTGGGGCGAGGACACGCTGTTCGAGTACCTCGAGAACCCGAAGAAGTACCTGCCCGGCACGAAGATGGCCTTCGCCGGCCTGAAGAAGCCCAAGGACAGGAACGACATCGTGACCTACCTCAAGGAGGCCACCGCCTAGACTGTTTTGTCTCTTGAACCACAATCACGCTATGATTTCGCAAGCAGAGCCTGGTCAACCGGGCTATGTTCTCATGTCGTTCTCCTCTTTTTTTGATATGCAATTGGTGTTGTCCCTTTATTGTTCCCCCGATTCTCCTTGGCGGGTCCATTGTGGTCCGATTTTTTTTATTAGTTTTCATTGTAATATAGATTAAGGAGCCGTGTGTTGTGCCGGACTGCATTTCCCTAATTGATACACTAATCTTAGACATGGATCTTGCTTTCTCCTCACACACACACACACTGGCTCTGCTCTCCGTTTTTTTCAATCTACTCCATCTCTCTTATATGCTCGTGACATCTATTGCACAAAAGTCGCCCCGGAATTACATTTTTCCGCGCTTCTTCTATATACATGCATCATCACATGCAATTCAACAAAATGCTCGATATCTCTTCACTATACAGTCCAAAAAATGTTCTAGTCCATCCCAACAAACAAACAAACGACAACGAAATCCTACATACAAAATCATAAACCCAATTAGAATTACCATTGTAGCGTGCCCATTATAACCAAAACAAAAGAAAATATTATATGTATATGTATATATATACATACACGCGCTGCACATTATCAACCATAACTGCACGACACTCTTTTGCCGTCCATGATCTAATATAGATCTAATCATGATGTGCCAAACACGCGGTGCACGTTGCCAACCATAACTGCACACAGTCTTCCGCCGTCATATATAGATCTAATCATGATGTGCCAAAAACACGCTGCACGTTGCCAACCATAACTGCACACAGTCTTGTGCCGTCATATATAGATCTAATCATGGTGTGCCAAACACGCGGTGCACGTTGTCAATCATAACTGCACACAGTCTTGTGCCGTCATATATAGATCTAATCATGATGTGCCAAAGACGCGGTGCACGTTGTCAATCATAACTGCACACAGTCTTTCTGCAGTGCATGATCTAATATAGATCTAATCATGACGTGCCAAACACGCGGTGCACATTGTCAATCATGAACTGCACAACAACCGTCTTCTTTTGCGCGTCCATGATCTCGCGCGAGCCGCTCAGGTCCCGCACCAGCGTCGGCCCAAACACGACCGCCAGGTTGCGCGACGTCATCTGTTGCAATGCATGTTAGTCTCTTTGTCCTTTTGCAACCAAGATCTCACTGTCGCGATACAGGGGAATAACCTACAAGATTCTTGTCCGCGCACTCCGACACCCGCGCCAGATGCCGCGTCAGATACTCCAGGCACACCCGGTGCGGGCCCGGCAGGCCCCGGATGACGTCGGCCAGCACCACGACCTTGCGCTCGTCCCCGGCCACGTCGCCGACGCCGACAAACACCATGTACGCGTCGAACGTGATCAGCGGCGTCGGCAGGTACCGCAGGTACTGCTTCAGCACCGACGTCACGCCGCAGATGTCGCCCTGCATGGCCTCGCCCAGGTCGGCCTGCCACCGCAGCAGCTCCGGCGTGATGATCGCCGGGTCGTCCTGCGACACCGCGCGCACGGTCGGCGTCGGCATCGCCCCGCCGGCGTCGAGGCTGCTCGCCGACGACGACGACGCCGACGCGGACTTGTCCGTGTCGACCGAGTCCGAAAACGACGACGTCGACTGCACCGACTGCACCGACTGCACCGCCAGGCTCTCCGCCGCCTGCGCCTGCAGCATCGCCAGCGTCACTCCGTCCCCGCCGCCGCCGCCGTCAAGCCGCGTCGACGCGCTCTCAAACACGGTCTGGATCGCGGTCGTGTGCGACTTGACCCCGCTCTTGCGGTAGATGCCCTCGTAGTCCATCCCGCGGCCCTCGACCTCCTCCACGCACCGCGTCACAATCAGCGGGATCGGCCGGCCCTCCAGCAGCGTCCGCGCCGCCAGCTCCGTGCCGAACAGCGCCGGCCGGGCCGGCCCGGCCGCGGGCTGGCTTCCTGTCAACGGCAGCTTGATCCTGTCCCGCAGCTTCGACGTCGTACTCTGAGCCGCCTGGTGCTTCCCGGACCCGGTCTTTGGCATGACGATGTTGAGCCCGCCGACGCCCGCCAACGCCACGTCCGTCGCGGACCCCGCGTCCGTGTCGACGGTAGAGCCCGACTGCACGCTGCTGATGCTGTTGCTCGGCCCGTGGAACTTGTCGTAGCCCATGCCGACCGTGCCCGTCTGCCCACCCACCGCGTGCCCGTCGCCGGCAAACATCTTCGTGATGCCCTTGCTCGCGAGCCCCGTGCCCTTGCGCCAGAACCGCCGGCCCGAGCTCGCGGACGTCGTCGCCGCCGCCGGCGGCGGCGCCTTTGCGTGCACGAGCGACGCCTGCTGCGGGTACACCTGCGCCGCGACGACGGCCGCGCTGACCACGGCCGTCTCGCCGTCGTCGCCGGCGGCGAGGTCGTAGTGCTCGCGCGAGCCGCCGCCGTGCTCGGCCACGTACGTCGACGCGCCGCTGGCCAGGCTCGCCAGCGAGTTCGACGACGCGCTCGGGCCGGCGAACTTCTTTGGCGCGATGCCAAAGTACCCGGCCGCCGGCTTGGTCGCGGTTCTGCTTGCCAGGTTCGCGGCCGGCGCCAGCGCCCGGGCCGGCTGCTGCGCACCGCCGACTTTCGGCGACTCGTGCGAGCGCGCGCCCAGCAGGCTCGCGAAACTGCTTCCCGAGCCGCCTCCGCCGCCGGGCGACATCTTGTGGGTCTTGATCTTCTCCTGTATGGCGAGCGTGAGGTGGTTGCTCATGTCCGTCAGCTGCTGCGTCTTCGTGTTCAGGTTCGACGTCTCGACCAGAAGCCGCTCCTTCAGGCGCGCCAGCCGCATGTTCTCGTCCAACAGCTCGTTGCGGGTCGCGACCAGCGACCGGATCTCGGACTGCAGCGCCTGCTTGCTCGTCTCCATGTCCTGCCGGAACTTCTCGAGCATGGCGTCGGGGTCCGCGGCGCTCTCGGCGCGGCCGGCGTCGTCCTGCCGCATGAGCTCAAACTCGGTCCGCATGACCGCCGTCTGCGCCTCGAGGTCGGCCACGGTCTTGCGCCGCTCCGCGATCGTCTTGTCCAGCAGCGTCGCGTCCGGCGCGCCGACGTTCAGCCGCGCCTCCAGCCCGACGATGCGCTGCAGCGCTTGGTCGAGATCCTTGCGCGTCGTCGCGAGGTCGCCGGGCGCGTCCGACGGCGGCAGCGGAGACGCCCCCGACATCGTGGCCTGCGTCGGCGTCGAGACGTCTTCGTACTCCTCCTCGTCCTCGTCCACCTGCGCGACAGAAATGGCGCCCTCGCTGTCGTCGACCCCGATGGCCAGTATGCTGCTGCTTCTTCTATTTGCGACCATCATAAAATCCGGGACGTCGTCCGCCTTGAGATACGGCGATGACTTTTGCCACGTGTCGTGCCACTCCGTGTCCTCCGAACTCGTCCTGGCATGCGTGCTCTCCGTGGTCGCGATCGTCGTCGCGGTCGTAATGGTCGTGGTCAGGACCTGCTGCGGCAGCTGTGGCGTGCGCGGCACATGCGGTGAGCCGGTCGACGACGCCGGGCTGCCGGCCACGAACGACCGCAACGTCGACCGACTCGCCTTGCGGAAAATGCTGTGGAACCGGCCAGTCTTGCCGGGCGATTTCGGCGACGACGTGAACGTCGAGGGTATTTGGTCCGGGTGGTCCTGCAGGAAATCCGCAAAGTCGGGCTCGAGACTGAACCCGGCGTTGGGCGAGGAGAACTCGGGCAGGATGAACTAAGACAGTCAAAGTAAGCAAGACGAAACATCACACTGACCCGCAAATGGGACTACTCACAGGCGAGGCTGCCTTCCCGTCGGGCTCAGGAACAGCCAGTTCCGCCTTGGGCGGCGGCGGAGGCGGAGTGGATGGCGCCTCGAGCTGCGGCGACAGCGGCACGGGCTTCTTGTCAAACCCAAACAGCGACCGAGGCGTCCGCCCGCCGGCCTTGTGCGCTGGCGACACCGGCTTCCTGACGACGCCGCCGGCGTGCGCCGTGCTCTTTTGCTGGGCAGGGGGGACAGGTCTCGCGACTGAGGACGCCGGCTCTTCTCTCCGGGACGATGAAAACTGCGAAAAGAAACCTTTCGAGGAGAGCGAGGTTGTCGACTGGTTGTCGAGCCGAGGCGACGCGAGCGACACGGACTGTGACCGCGAGAACGTGCCGTGGAAAAACGAGCCGGACGAAATGGACCTTCTCGCCTTGTGCTTGGACTGCAGCTTTGCGCCCATGGTCGGCAGGGCCGCCGCAACCGACGCACTGCCGCTGCTGCCGTCGGATTTGTGGAGAGACGTGTTTGTATCCTTCGGCGGCAAGGCACTTTTGGGGGCGTACGCCTCTGTCGGCGTCGCCACAAGCGAGTCGTCGGACGCCTTGCGCGAGAGAGTGGCAGGCTTTTGGAGAGGGAAGGCAAAGTCGGCCATGTCTCGCGACGGAGTCGGCAGGGACACGGCAGACGAGGGAGCCGGTAGTGCATGGTTGGCGGCCGCCGTGTCGAGTGTGATTGTGCGGGAGATGCGACGGACTTTTGTGCTGAGGAAGGTGGATGTCGACACGCGCCGGGAGGAGAGGTCGGCGAGAAATCCTTTGGACGACCGGCGAGAAAAGGAGCCGACAGAGGACGACGCGACGGAGGAGATTGAGGTGCGGCGACTAGTCTTGTTGTCGAGCGACGGGGTGGACGATATGCCGGAAGCAAGACGCTCGAGAGGCTCGAGAGGCTCGAGCGGCTCGAGAGGGGGTTCAGGGGGGCCGACGGGTTCCTCTGTGGTGGGATCGGCGGTGGCATCTGCAGAGACGACGGCAGGGGTAGGAATAGGAGGAGGAGCAGATAGAGGAGGCAGAGGGCCATTGGCAGTAGGAGTCTCGAGGTTGTCAGAGTCGGACACGGAGTCGCGGTAGGACTCTAAGAAGTCGACTGATGCCGTGGAGTGTATGCGAGACACCGGTGCGGGCTCGATGTTGGCGTGGGCGTGATGCTCGTTCTCGATGTCGTTCTTGCTGTCCACGACGGTCGAGATGGAACCTGCCGTGCCCGTGGACTCGCGCGCGCGGGAATTGCGTGTTGTGGTGGACGCGTCGTCGGCGGTATCGGACGGGACGGGCGGCAGATCTTTGAGCAGGGCGGACGAGCGCAGCATGCGGTGCGAGGCCGGCGACGGCGATGGCGACGGCGTCTGTCGTGGTGCCGCTGCTGAGGCGGTCTCGTCGTCGTCACGCACCGCGTCGTCCTTGCCCGGCTCTGTGTCTGTCGCTGTTTCTGTCGCGTCGTCGTCCTCCATCACGGTCGCCGTGTCCGTAGACGTGTCCGCCTCCTCCGGCGGCGCCAGCGGCACGGGCGGGTCCTTTGTCTGGCGATTGCGCCTCCGGGCAAGCAGCTTTTCGTGGCAGGATATGCAGAAGATGCCGTAGCGCGTGCGCGCGTACCGCAGGTTCTCGATCGGCCGCTTGCAGTTGCGGCAGCGGAAGCAGTTCGGGCAGAACGCGGTGTCGGGCCCGGTGACGAACGCGAGGTCCGCGATCTTCGTGCCGCAGCCCGCGCACGCGTAGCAGCAGTCCGCGCAGACGAGGTCGCCGTTCCCGAGCACGAGCAGGTTCGCGTCGCAGTCCAGCTGCGCGTCGCAGCGCGAGCACCGGAAACACGCGACGTGCCAGCGCGAGCCGCCGAGCTCGAACGCGCGGCCCTCCTCGAGCACGAGCGCGCAGCGGCGGCAGGCGTAGACCTCGTCGTCGTCGTCGTCGTCCGGCGGTGGCGGCATTGCGGGATCAGGCTGTTCCGGGGGGGTGTTGGTGGTGGTGATGGTGGTGGATGTCGAGGAAGAAGGAACTGAAGAGGACGCTCCGTTCCAGTTTCATGCAAGTTGTTTGTAGTTTCAGCCGGGCCCCTCTATACGGGTCACGTGCAACGCGGCTCACGTGCAACTCGGATTCGCACTCGGGTTCGCATTCGCATTAGCACTCGCATCAGTCACGTGCACAACCCGAACTGCTCCCCCGGGCACGCCGTTCCTCCCAAAACTTCACGGGCCTTGCCCTGCATGTTCCCCCTTGCACAGTTCCACAGATGCCATGTTCGCCCTCTCGCGGTCCTCCGTGCCCCTCGCCCGCCGGCTGCTGCGCACGGCACGGCCGGCACGCTCGGCACGCTGCGTCGCGCTGTCGTTGGCCCCGATAGCCACGGCCGCCGCGGTCGCGGCCGCCCCGATAGAGCCCGCGCCGGCCCCCGGCGAGCTGCACCCGGCCGTGGCCGACCTGCTCGGCTCGCTCGACCGCCTCGCGCCGTGCTTCGCGCTGCCGGCCGGCGCGGTCGACGTCCTGCGCGACCCGGCAGACTTCTACGCGGCGCTGACGAGCAGGATCCTCGGCGCGCGCCGCCGCGTGTTCCTCGCGACCCTCTACATCGGCCGCACCGAGCACGAGCTCGTCGACACCCTCCGCACCGCGCTCGCCGCCAACCCCGCGCTCGAGGTCGACCTGCTCGCGGACGCGCTCCGCGGCACGCGCGAGGCGCCGGACCCGTCCTGCGCGTCCCTGATCGCCAGCCTCGTCGCCGAGTTCCCCGACCGCGTGCACGCGCGCCTGTTCCACACCCCGAACCTGCGCGGGCTCAAGCGCAAGCTCATCCCGCGCCGGCTCAACGAGGGCTGGGGCCTGCAGCACATGAAGCTCTACGGCGTCGACGACGAAATCATTCTCTCCGGCGCGAACCTGTCCGAGGACTACTTCACCAACCGCCAGGACAGGTACTACCTCATCAAGTCCCGGCCCGTGACCGAGTACTACAGAAGCATCTTCTCCGCCGTGTCCTCGCTCTCCTACAAACTACTACCCGACGCCTCAGCCGAGTCCGGATTCTCTGTCTCATGGCCGCCGTCTAATCCCGCGCCCGAGCCGACAAAGCGCGCCATCGCGTTCTCCCGCGCGGCGACATCGATATTGGCCCCGATCATCCGTCCAACCCCTCGTGCCTCTGCCGGCCTGTCCGCCCTTTCCGATCCTGAGACCCAGACCCTGCTCTACCCCGTGTCCCAGTTCACTCCGCTCCTACACCCAAACGTCTCCACCGAGTCCACGGCCGTCCAGCGTCTGCTACAAATCTTGTCCGCCGACAAATTCTCCTGGATGTTCACCGCCGGCTACTTCAACATCCACCCCGACTACCGACAGAACCTGCTTGCATCCCATCCCGAACGCGGCGTCGTGGTCACGGCCGCACCAGAAGCTAATGGCTTCTACAAGTCTGCCGGGATCTCTGGTTATCTTCCGCCGGCATACACGCTTCTTGCAAAGGACTTTGTCCAGGACGTCACGAAGCGGCGAAAGCAAAACAACATCCACCTCCTCGAATGGCAGCATGGCGTGCTGGGCCAGCCCGGTGGGTGGACATACCACGCCAAGGGCATCTGGATCACGCCGCCGCGCGAGACATCGCCCTGCATCACCGTTGTCGGCTCGTCGAACTTCACGCGGCGCTCGCACGCGCTCGACCTCGAATCGAACGCAATCATCGTCACGCTCGACGACGACCTGCGGGCCAAGATGGCGCAGGAGACGGAGAACCTGCAGGCCCACACACGCGAGATGACGCCAAAGGATTTTGCCACGGAGGACAGAAAAGTTGGCTTTGGCGTCAAGATGGCGCTGTCCATGCTTGGAAAAATGTTATAGAAGCACTTGTACATACATACATACACACATATAGAAAGTAATGCTAATAGACGAAGCCAATCTGGCTATACAAGAAACACTAGGCTGCTTGAATGCCTGTCGACCTTTGCGGGTCACATGCAGAGAACAGTAACAGGCACCGAGCACCTGTCTGATGATCTACTTAGGTCACGAACAAGAACTACTCATTTTGTTTGGCGCTATGGGTTGGCTCCATGTCAAAATCTCCGTGGGGTATGGAAGATTAAGGGGCCTGTCTCGCTTAGCAAATAAGGTTGGCCCCAGCGCAAGCCCCTGTGACCCGTATTGTGATCCTGTGATTTGCGTGAGCTTCCAGTCCAGCATCTCAACATCTGTAGTCCACGAGAAAACTATTTCGATCATGGCTTACGTCCTCTTTGACTTGTCAGCGAACTGATAGTAATCCTGCTATCGACGACGGCCGAACTGGATCCTGTCCGGCACTATGCGCACGCCCCGCAAGCGCTGCTCGAGCTCCAGAAACTCAGGATCAATCTCGGGCTCGCCGTCCGTACCCTGTTGCGCGTCATCTCCGCTCTCCACATTATGAGCGTCGCCGTCTTCATCGCTGTCGTCCTTGCCGTCATCAGCCGTACCAGTGCTGTGCCCCTGCGAAGGTGGCTGTCGGGGACGAGGCGGGCCAGTCTGTCTGTGGCGCAGTAGTGACGTCTGATTAGTCCGGAGCCCCCATTTGACAACGTCAAACATGTATTCGCGCGGGAATGAATGCTTGTCAATCAAGTGCAGTCGTCGTCGGCCGGGATCCGCGCATATCTTTTGGCAGCCCTCGACGAAGCACGCGTAGACCTTCTCCCCCCGGTCCCGCCGCGTGGCCACGAAAGGGTCGTGCGACTCCGAGATGTGCAGATCCAGCATGCGCTCGGACGGGAATGAGCGCTTGCACTCCGAGCAAATCAGCGAGTGCTCGCGCCGGTAGTGTTCCTCGAAGGCGGCCGTCGAGGAGAACGTCCGCGGCGACGCCGTGCATCTCGGAGGCAATGTGCACTCGATGAGCGTGTCGGACTGCGCGGGAAGCGCACGCGCGAGCTTCGCCTGCGCTGCGCCGTCGTCGTCGCTGCCATCCGCAGACGATACCGACGAAGACGACACAGACGGGGTTCTGTTGCGTGCACGTTTCGACATTTCGTCCTTCAGGCGCGGGCAAGTTGTTTACGCTTTCCCGAAACGTCCTAAACTCGGCCGTGAACCCTATTTTTTTTGCCGGCGCGCCAGCAAAACCGCTCTTGCATCGTCGTCGTCGTCATCGCTCCGTCGCAGACGATGCAATAGTCCTGTCCTGCCCGCCGGACACTGTCGTCTTGCCCCTTTCTCATCGATGGCATCTTGTGTCGACGCACACTGACGATCACCTACATCATGCCGAAGTCAACGTGAGTGCTGCTCGCGTTTTTTTGTGGCCTTCCGCGGGCCACGCGTGCCCCCGCATCCACACTGACACTCATCCCCCGCGCAGCAAGAAGCTCCCGGAAAACCTCGCGCAGTTCGAGGCGAAGTTGACGGCGCTGATGGAAGTCCGTCCGCCGTATCACAAGGAAGTAGACGCCTTAATTGCCGAGTACGTTTCCAGACCGTTCTGTTGCCTGGCTCGCCCTCACCATGTCTGACTTTTCCCTGGCAGATTCCGAGATGCGGCAGCTCAGATGACAATCACAGATATCACTGCTGCGCATGTGTTTGACATTGACACTGTCATATGGATCCGGATACACTACCCCGTGGTCGAGGCGTACAGACGACTGCTCCACAAGCTGCGGCCGCACGCGAAAGCACGGCCCACGGAGGCGCGCAAGCTCCAGGAGTTCTTTGTCACGTTTGTCAAGGGATCCGTGCAGTTCTATCGCGGCTTCATTCAGAAGCTGGCGACCCAGTACGGCATCAAAGAGCTAGACCCCGTCATCGCACGATTCCACCTGGCCGCCGTGCCAAGGTCGAAGCGAAAGTCGCCCGAGGCTATCCGCAATCTTGTCCTGCGGTCGTCCCATCGCTCTCTAGTCTCCCTGGGTGACCTTTCTCGCTACCGCGAGGCCCACTCCATTGTGGTTTCCGCCGTGCCGGCCGCGGCGGCCGCGTCTGGCGCCTCGTCCGCGGACGAGAAGGACTGGCGTCCCGCGATCAATTACTACACGCTCGCAAAGCAACTCTTGCCGGCCCTGGGTGTTCCACACAACCAGCTGGCCGTCATCGCTACGCAGGACGGCAGCATGCTGTCGTCGACATATCACTTTTACCGCGCGATGAGCGTGCAGGAGAAGTTTCCCACCGCACAGGGTAATCTGGAGTTGAATTTCAAAAAGTTCTTGAAAGGCGGGTCCGATCCGCAGCAGCAGCAACAATCTAAAGACGACGGCAAATTACGCCGCCGCGACGAGGACGCTGTGGCGCCGTTGCTTGATGCCTTTTTGCGATGGCACGGCGAGATGGTCACTACAAGTGTGGCTCCACAAAACTCGTATGCGGTCTTACAAGAGCATTTTCTATCGCCCTTACGAGACGCGATAGTGGACAGGCGCATGACGGGCGACGTGCTGGCGAAGATCGTGCTGATCAACATATCCGCATGCTCTCTCGTCGCACAGTCCGAGCGAAGGAAGCATCTCGTGCCGGAGCTGCGCTGGCTGAATGCGGCGACCGTCGTCGTCCTCCTGCGTGTACTGGACGACGAGCTTGCTGAACTGCGAAGCACGGGGTCCAGTGCGAGCGACGTTCAATCTCGAGGCTTGTCGCCGGTCGCACGCAGGATTCTCGCCTGCCTGCGCATGTACTCCACATGGCTGCGCGGCAACGCCTCCGCTCTTGCTGTCCATGGCGACGGCGCTGTGCGTTTGGAGCATGAGCAGGCACTCGGATCCGCCTTATCGGACCTATGGACGGCGTATGCGCAAGCGCTCTCGTCGCTTGCCGTGCTATTTGGCAGCCTGGGCTTGGACAAGTCCGACGTGCTCCTCAACGAAGACATCGACTTGATCGGCTTCATGCCCTTGCAAGCAGGCCTTACCGGTATCCGCGCCATGGCCGATGCGTACACGATCGCGCAGATCGAGCAGTTCACAAGCAGACTGCACCCGACGCAGGAGGCCATGCTGCGGATCTCGGACATCCTGAACGATGCGTTCGCGCTGAGCAACGTCGAGAACGTGCCAATAGTGTTTGAGGACGACAAGTTCGAGTACTGTCCGCCACGGCGCATGTCCACGCCGGCGCTGTCACGCCATAGCGTGCCGTTGCCAGACTTCAACTCCCAGTCGTTCACGAACGGTCGGTTACGGCGACAGGACGGGCCTGGTGCTGGTGCTGAAGTGGCGGCTGCGGGGGACAAAAATGCAAGCAAAAAGAGAAAAGGGCACGGGAAGCAAATGTCGTCGTCCACGGACGCGAATGAGAGCAGCGTCTCGCACATGATGAACGCGATGGTCGATTCGTTGCTTGACGACGAGGACGGCATTCTTCTCGGGGCCAACAGCGACGAAAATGCGCAGGGACCGGACCAAGAGCAGAGTACGACGATATCGTCCTCTGGTGCGCTGCTTGTCGGAGCAGTCGACGACGAGATTCTCTTCACGGGCCGGAGGCAGAAGAGGCGAGACCGGCCGGCTGACGAAAACGTTATTGGCGGTCAGAACGTTGCGAACGTGGAGCGTGACTATAACGCGTTCTCGTCATCGTCGCCTTGGGCGGTCAATCTTGAGGCACAGCAGAAGCTGCAGCAGCAGCAACAGCAGCAAAACTACTTCATGCAGAATTTTGCAGTGGTCTCCGGTGTCCCGTCTGCGGCAACGACGACGTCCACGGCACCCGTCTCGAACATTCCACAGCCAGTAACTAGCACGCCGGATGTTGTGTATCAGCCATTGTCACATTTCGATCCGTTTGCAAGCATGCCACCTGCCATGCCGTCGCTGTCCATGCCGATGACAATGCCGCCTGTGGCAGGCCTGGAGGTGCCGTTCAAGTCTCTGTCCGTGCAGCATCTGTCGGGACTGAGTGAACCACAGCAGCAGCAGTCGCTGGTTTCCGGATCTCTGTTTGGCCCTGCTTTGACGTCGTCGTCGCCGAACTCGTCTCGGTCGCCGTTTCAGCCATCGCCGGCACCGAAGTCCGCAGCCGGCTTGCCGCAGCAGCACCAGCTACCCGGCGGAAGTAACAAAAATACGATGCTTCTCTTCTCTCCGCCGCAGGTTCGCATGCAGCAAGCACGCTCTGCTGTCGCCGCTGCAGCTTCGTCGTCTTCGACCTCGAACAATGCCTCCGCAGTGGCTCAGCATCAGAAAATCGGGGTCATCTCACGACCCGGTGGCAGACTCGCGGGGCAGCCAAGCGCGGCCGTGTCTTCTTCTGTGGCAGGTGCGGGGTGGGGCGAGATCCCCGCGGCCGAGAACGGCGACGGCAAGATGGCGAAGCCACAGCAGCCGCATCGGAAATTTTGAAAGGAGAAATGGAAAACACAGTGTTGCTTCTTGTGCTGCGTAGTGCACGTAGTTGGCTTGTACAGTCGATGGAGATTAGCTGGCGTTATGATTATTTTTTTTTCTCTTCCAGTTTGTATCTTCAATTGATGTGTGAATAGTGGTGTTCTAAATTTTTCATTGCCAGATATGTATGGCTACGAGAGTCGTCTATTGAAACACATGCCGCACATAAACCAAAAACAAAATTTTTGAAAGACCCTAACAGGTGCACGAATGCATATTGCTTAAGCGGAATAGGTGATCTTCGGGAAGGGGTATCTGTATTGCCAAGAGTTAGCACTTTCACAAAGAACCAGTCATGAGAACGGGCAACATACGCAGGACCATTGAGTCTGACGGTCCAGCTGGCGAGCCAGTGGCCGACGTCGATCGCCTCCTCGAAGCTCTTGCCGCCGACGAGGGAGCCGATGAAGCCGCCCGCGAACGAGTCGCCGGCGCCGTTGGTGTCGACGAGGTCGGCGGACGCGATGGCGGGGAAGCTGTAGGTCTTGGTGGACGACACGGTCGCGGACGCGACGTCGCTGGTGACGACGATGGTCGGGTCCGCGCCCTGCGTGATGACGACGATGCGCGGGCGGGCGGTGTTGACCTTGGGCAGGAGCGAGATCTTTTGTGCGATCTCGGTGATGTCGGTCGACTGTTATGCAAAATGTGAGTATTGACATCGTTCAGAGAGCAAAGTCAAATGACATACGTTCAAGCCGTGCGATTCGGCGTAGGCAAGAGCTTCGGACTCATTGCCGATGACGATGTCCAGGTACGGCACGACAGAGTCGAGCTGGTCCTTGAAGAACTGGGGCAAGAACGGGGCCGAGAAGTTCATGGAGAAGACCTTGTTGGTCTCGGCGGCATGCTTGCCGAGGGCCAGGATGGCCGGCACGCAGACCGTGAGATGGTATCCGCCGACGTAGTAGTACTCGGCCTCCTCGACGTACTTCCAGATCTCGGGCGACGTCAGGTGCTCGACCTTGTAGTGGTTCGCGGCACCGAGGTCGGTCACGAGCGAGCGCGAGACGCCGGTGACGACGACGGCGCACTTGCCGGTCGGCACGGTGGGCTCGACGCGGTAGGCCGAGAAGAGACCTTCCTTCTCGTTGGCCGCGCGCAGCATGTCCGCGTACTGGTCTTCACCGACACAGCCGCAGTACACGACAGAGTCCGCAGGAAGGACGTACTAGACGGAAAAAAAAGCATGAGCCGCCAATGGTCCGTATAAATTGTATAAATATACTCGAGTATATCTTTACCTGCGCACCGCGGGCAGTGTTCTGAGCGGCTCCACCAGCGAGCGACTTGGGCTCATAGTTCAGGATGTCGGAGAAAATGGGCATGTGCTTCTCTTCGGCAAGAATTGCGTCGTTCGCCTTGAGGTCATACTTGGTGAGGAACTCCTCGGGGCTAAAATCTATACGTCAGCCAGCTGAGCGTGTATGAGAGTAGTATAGCGAAGACGCCCTAACCAGACAGCCTGGATATCTAATGCCAATTGCCTTGTTAGTCGCTGTAGATATAGAGCAAAAAAAATTCTCAGAGACAGTAGACGAACCCAAAAGAGGATTTCCTAAACAGAGAAGCTTGAACGGCATTGTGGAGTGTGTTGCTGGTTGTTTTGTTTGTTGGCGGGAGAAATTTTGTCAGGTCTCGAAAAATTTGGCGATGATTTTGCGGGCGGCTCAGGCGTGTGTTTTTCCTTTGCGGTTTCGAGGCCAACGACACATCACAGATCACGAAACACAATGGACGACTCTCTCTACGACGAGTAATGAGCCCAGATGGTTCTGATTTATGCAGAGCGCCTGCTAACAGCTTCTTGCAGATTCGGCAACTTCGTCGGCGACGCGCAGGACTCCGACGCCGAGTCCGAGGTCGCCAGCCACGCCGACCTCCACGACGCGTATCTCGCGTCCGACCACGACGACGACCAGGACAATGCGTCCGAGACGCAGGTGATGGACCTCGACACCGCCGCGCCGGGCACGGCCGTCGTCCTCCACGAGGACAAGCAGTACTACCCGTCGGCCGAGCAGGTCTATGGCGCGGACGTCGAGGCCCTCGTCGAGGAGGAAGACGCCCAGCCGCTGACAGAGCCCATCATCGCGCCGATCAAGAACAAGAAGTTCACAGTCGAAATCTCGGCCGAGGACGCGCTGCCGGAGGTCACGTACTCGCGCGAATTCATGCTGGACAACAT
Source organism: Lipomyces sp. NRRL Y-27488 (assembly GCA_030556275.1). NCBI lineage: Eukaryota > Fungi > Ascomycota > Lipomycetes > Lipomycetales > Lipomycetaceae > Lipomyces > Lipomyces sp. NRRL Y-27488. Next base: position 12,304 of record JAKTPS010000150.1, on the reverse strand, counting down.
GCGGTTTCCGGATCAGATGCGCAACATCGCGCTCATCGGACATCTACATCATGGCAAAACGGCGCTGATGGACATGCTAGTTCAAGAGACACATCCCGAAGTTAAAGATCTCACGGGGAAAAGACTCGACGAACAGATCCGCTACACAGACACCCACGTTCTCGAGCGCGACAGGGGACTCAGCATCAAGAGCACACCGATGATGTTGCTGCTGTCGTCCGGCAAGGCAAAGTCACATCTATTCAACGTCATCGACACGCCGGGCCATGTCAATTTCGTAGACGAAGTGGCCTGCTCATTGCGCCTGGCTGACGGCGCGGTCCTCGTCGTCGACGTCATCGAGGGCGTCATGGTCAACACGCGGCAGGTCATCCAGCATGCGCTTGCCGAAAACGTGCCGCTAGTACTCGTGATCAACAAGCTCGACCGACTCATTCTCGAGCTCCGCCTCCCGCCCGCGGACGCATACTACAAACTGCGCTACAGCATCGAGCAAGTCAACGTGACAATCAAAGAGCTCGCGCCGACGTCCACCCTCCGGTTCTCGCCAGAGCTGGGCAACGTGTGCTTCGCGTCGGCGAGTCTGGGGTGGTGCTTTAGCTTGGGTTCGTTTGCGCAGATGTACAGTGCAGTCTATGGCGGCATCGACTCGGCAGATTTCGCGGCGCGACTGTGGGGCGACATATACTTCAACGCCTCGACGCGCAAGTTCACTCGTCGTGGTCTCGATGCCGAAACGAAGCGGTCGTTTGTCTACTTTATTCTCGAACCTCTATACAAACTTATCGGATACACTCTGGGCGAGAGCACGGACACGCTAAAGTCGACGTTGGAGAAGCTTGACATATACCTCAAGCCCGCACAATACAAACTCGACCCAAAGCCGTTGTTGAAGGTCGTGTGCAAGGAGTTTTTTGGCGCCGCCACGGGACTCGTGGATATGGTGCTACAGCACATTCCGTCTCCTGTCGACAATGCGAAGGCAAAGGTAAGTTCTTTCAAGGTGTTTGACTACTTTGTGTCTCGACTAACGTGGCACAGGTCGAACGGTCGTATACGGGACTTCTTGACTCCGACCTTGGCAAAGCACTGTCAACATGTGATCAGGACGGCCCACTCGTCGTACACATTACGAAGCTGTACAGCAGTAGCGATGCAAGCGAGTTCTACAGCTTTGGTCGCGTCTTCAGCGGCACTCTACATGCGGGGCAACAGGTGCGCGTGCTAGGAGAAGGATACTCACTGGACGACGAAGAAGACATGGTGTATGCAACCATCACGAACATGTGGATTCCCGAAGCACATTACAAGATCCCTGTGACCGGCGTGCCTGCTGGTAACTGGGTTCTGCTCGGCGGACTTGACGCATCCATCGTCAAGACTGCGACGGTCGTCCCGCGGAATCTCAACGAGGACGCCTACATTTTCAGGCCGATCAAGCACATGACCCAGTCGGTCTTGAAGGTCGCCGTCGAGCCCGTGAATCCGTCCGAGTTGCCAAAGATGCTTGACGGCCTGCGGCGCGTGAACAAGAGCTACCCGCTTCTGCAGACCAAGGTCGAGGAGTCCGGAGAACACATCGTGCTCGGAACCGGCGAATTGTATATGGACTGCGTGCTGCACGATCTGCGGCGCATGTACTCCGAGATCGAGATCAAGGTGTCGGATCCCGTGACGCGGTTCAGTGAGACTGTGGTGGACCAGTCGTCGATCAAGCCGTACGCGGAAACGCCAAATAAGAAAAACAAGATATCGATCATTGCGGAGCCGCTCGACGACGGTCTCGGAGCGGACATCGAGAACGGGAGCGTCAAGATCGAGTGGCCGGTGCGCCAAGTGAGCAAGTTCTTTCAGAAGAAGTACGAGTGGGACGTTCTTGCCTCTCGCTCGATATGGGCATTTGGTCCGGACGACACAGGCCCAAACGTGCTGTTGGACGATACCTTGCCGGGTGAAGTTGACAAGAAGACGATGAACTCCGTCCGCGAGTCCATCAAGCAAGGTTTCCAATGGGCCGTGCGGGAGGGCCCGCTATGCGAGGAGCCCATACGGAATACAAAGTTCAGGATCATGGACGCGGTCCTTGCTCCGGAGCCGATATATCGGGGCGGTGGGCAGGTGATCCCTACCGCCCGGCGCGTTTGTTACACGGCTGTGATGACGGGCTCGCCCAGACTCATGGAGCCGCTTTACAACATCTACGTCACGGGCCCCGCGGACATCATCCCCCCGCTATACAAGGTTCTCGAGCGCCGGCGCGGGTACGTCTTGCGCGACAATCCCATCCCGGGGACGCAACTGCAGCTTGTGGAAGGGTCCATCCCCGTGATCGACTCTTTCGGATTCGAGGCCGACCTCCGAGTCGCGACGCAGGGCCAGGCCGTGTGTTCGCTTGTGTTTGAGAAATGGCAGGTGGTGCCCGGCGATCCTCTGGATAAGGACATGACCGTGGCACCGCTGCAGGCCGCGTCAGGACCGAGTCTCGCGAGGGATTTCGTGCTGAAGACGAGGCGGAGGAAGGGCCTGAGCGAGGAACCCACTATGTATACTTGAACAGAAGTCTTGTATTTTGATATATAATCTCGATACCTTGCCCGAACACGTAATTCCATGAAATAGGGAAAAAAATGGATCGGCTGTAGTCAAAGGTAGCAATGCCATTGATCATACGGTCATCAACTCTAGTCAAAATCTCCAATAAAATACACCCTTCTCTGTCGGAATCATGCGTGTTTCCATCTCTTGCGCGTATCATTTCTCAGTTTCAACAGACAATTGCTGCTTTCCCCATATGTACAGTACGCAGGTGCCTCCTTTCGGATGAATATGCTGAGCAAATGTATCCCGAAGCTCGAGGACCGGGCTAAATAATTTAGCTATCCAGAGCATTGTCTGGGTATGTAAATTTGGTCCAGTACCCGGGACCGAGATACATACGCTCCCCGTACTCTTCCGAAAAGAGGCTACTGCCTATGGGGGAAGTTGCGGTTGAGGATGAGAAGTAGAAGTCAACTCTCGGGTTAGGTCTATTTAGTGCCGCCGACCTCCAGCCTGAGGATAGCAGAACGATAGCGCAGTCGGATCAGGATGATATTGGGCTTGATCAAATGCTTTGATGAAGGAAAACACGGTACAGGTCCTGGACCAAAAAAGGCGGACTCTGAGTAACTTCTGGCTGTGAATAAGTGCACCCGCCCGTTTGCTGCAGAATATCGATCTCAACCAAATAAATGCTACACTTTCTTGTGCGATTTCATTTCGTTTCTAACAGGAGGGCCTTGACGTGCTATCTTGCGCAATGCGTCGTTCAAGAGCATGTTGCGCAGCTTATTACTTTCATTCTCCTTTTGCAGTCTTGTTTCCTCGACTTGTTCCTCCAAGGCTGCACGGTCCGGCCGAGGACTGCGAATGAGATCCTGCACGACTTCAGCCTCGAGACCCATTCTCACGTCTTCCTTGGATAAGAATGTCGTCTTTGATGCGCTGTCGAACGAGCTCAGCCTAATTGTGACTCTGCTCCAGAAGTTGTATATGCGCGGGTGATGGTCCACCTGCGAGGCGTAGAAGGCGAGCTTCGTCATGAACAGAAACGCTTCCTCGAAGGAGTCGAATTTGAAAACCTTCTCGAGAGTAGAAATCGGCCCATTCTGCGATGCGTGGCTATTTGTGGGTGATCCCGAGTCAACGCCCGAGGCGGACGAAGCCGGAGTGCCGGTCATGAGAGGCTCGGCGGGCGCTTCCTTCCACTTGAAGCGACGAAGAACGGCGATATCGTCCTCCTCTGCGGGTATCTGTGAGGCGTCGTCGCCTAATTTCCGTAGTTGCGCAATGTAGTCATTGATGTCTGTGTGTGTTGGTGGAGGTGCTTCGGTGGTTGACTCAGGCCCTGCTTCGTTCTGTGCCGAGAAGCTGCGAATTGAAATCGCCTGCCGCGGAGTGCTGAATACTGTGCATATCCGCGGATTGCCTGAACATCTGCGAAGATAATGGCACGTCCGGCGCAGGATGAAAGTGGAGGGTGGCATTTGGCTGGTGTAGAGCTGACTGGACTAGGTTAAACTCATAAGTCCGGCCCGGGCCTGGATCTTGAGATGATGACGACGACTTCACGACTTCACGACTTCTTCCCCCGACGACCACAGCAGCGACCACTTTCGCCACAGACTCAATGCCGGTCCAGTCGCCGTCCAGCGCGCCGACTCGGCTCAACGTGGCCGCCTACCTGGTCTCGTGCTTCTTCTCCATCGCGTTCCTCGTCTTCCTCAACGCGACCCAGTCCTTTGTCATCACCGTGCTCCTGCACGTGCAGTCCAACATCGGCGAGTACGTCGGCACGCTCGGCTTCGTGGACGAGCTCGTTTCCGTGGTGATGTGCCCGCTCTGGGGCACGCTGTCCGACAAGATCGGCACGCGGCCCGTGTGCGCGGCCGCGTACGTGCTCATCGGCATGGCCCTGTTCACGTTCGTGCACCCCACCAGCATCTATCCGAGCCTGCTTCTGCTGCGGTGCTTCTTCGCGCTCGGCGGCTCCGGCGCGGCCGCGATGGTCACAGCCCTGCTGGCCGACATCAACGCGTCGCGCGAACGCAACGGCAGGCTCGCGGGCGCGGTCGGGCTCTGCACGGGTCTCGGCGCGGTCCTGGCGGTGACCTTGTTCCTGCCGCTGCCGTCGCGGCTCGAGAGCACGTACGGCATGCAGCCGGACGACGCCCTGCGCAGTGCGTTCTACGTCGTCGGCACGGTTGCCATCGTGGTTGGCGCGGTGCTGTTTGTGAGCTTGAGGAAGGACGAGTCGAGGAGTTTGGGCGGGTGGTTGCTACGCGGCAGATCTCTCTCCGAGGTGTTCCTCCATGATGCCGGCGACAACAATGCCACCGACAATGCCGAGGACGACCTGGGGGACGAGTCCAAGCTGGGGTACTTTGACCTGCTGCTCAAGGGCTTCACGGCGGCCGCCGAGCCCGACATCTTTGTCGCGTACGTCGGCGGTCTCGTCGCGCGAGCGGCCTCCGTCGCAGTCTCGCTCTTCATCCCGCTCTTTGTCAACCAGTGGTTCTACTCCACCGGCCTCTGCACGGTCGCCGGGCCCGACGACAACGTGAAGCAGAGCTGCCGCGATGCGTACGTGCACTCCGCCATGCTCACCGGCATCGCCGAGACGTGCGCGCTCATTGCCGCGCCGCTCTGGGGCCTCGCATGCGACCGCGTGGGCAAGATCCCGTCGCTCGGTCTGTCCGCCGTCGTCGGCATTGTCGCCTTCGTCGGCTTCTCATCCCTGTCCGACCCGCGCGAGGGCATCGCGTTCGTGTGGGCCGTGCTCATCGGGATCGCCCAGATCGGCGCCATCGTGTGCTCGCTCGCGCTCTGCACCGAGAAGCGCACGGCGTACTCGGGCTCGATCGCGGGCATGTACTCGGTCACGGGCGCCGCGGGCATCTTGATCCTCACGAAGCTGGGCGGCTGGGCCAGCGACCGGTGGCGCGGCGCGCCGTTCCTGATCATGGCCGTGTTCAACGCAGCCCTGCTGGTGTGCGCGGCCAGAGTTGTCACGGTCCGCGGATGGAAGATCCGCTTCCGCGGGATAGAGCTCGGCGGCGACGATGCATTAGCGACGACGTCGCCAGCGGACGAGCGGGATACGGAACTGGAAAGGGGCAATTTGGAGTAATATAGAGGTACCATTGATCTACGAGTAAAACTAACTGAACACAAACAGACCGGGAGGGGCATACAGAAAACGCGGGTTCCTAGATTCATATTCAACGGTTAGCAAGTCTGATACAGCATTTTGGCATGAACAGAGAGGCAATAGAATGGGAAAATATAATCGAAATCAGAATTAAAAAGCTCGTAAAATTTTCATCCACACGGAAATTCAGGTGAAGAAATTCAATATTTTTGTTTACATCATTGAAAGGCAATACTGCGCAAAACGAAAACCAATAAATAAAGAGACGGGATACTGACCATTTCGAATGTTCCTCCTCTGTAGTGTGTGAACTACTCCATGTGTTGACGTAAATATAAGGAAAGAGGTGAATATAAGGAAGAAAAGATAGATCAGAAGAAAAATTTAAGCACCGAACAAGTTATGTTAGGGCTCGCACAACCCTAATCTCCCAACTGTGTTCGGGGAAGTTACTCGTTCTCTCTCCTAATCGCTCGTCATCATCAAGCATCCCCCACAGTTCAAGAACACCCCGCCAGCTCGAGCGTCAGCAGCAGCAACAGCCATGCCGTGGCGCCTTCTTGCGCAGGAGTTTCTCACCAAAAAACTCCTCGAGAGCGAGTCCTTCCACCGTGCCGTGCGTGGCGTCCACAAAGCTCTCAACGACTCCCCCGGCTTCTCTCAAGAGCTGAGTAAGCTTGTCTTCCTTCGTTTCCGTGAACCGAGGCAGTTTCGTCTTCGGAATCATTTGTGTTTTAACTGAGAACTCGTGTTTAGGGACCACGGCGTCTGAAAATCACAAGGTCAACAAGGCTTTGAAGTTCGCGGAAATCGTGCGCGAAGAGATCAAGGACGCGGTGAAGGGTCGGATTCCACCGTCCAAGAAGTGAGATCTATTCTTTCTTTGTAACATATTCCTCATTATACATCATACATCATACATTTCGTGGTACATACACCCGCTTAGCCATCGTTGCGTTTTGGTATTTTAATGTCGAAAAACAACCCCATCCAAATTGGGTCGCAAGATTTACACATCCACTTCTTTGCGACTCTCATTAGGTGGGCATATCATTCTCCTTGTTCATTGCCATATATGTTCCTTGCGACGACACTTTTCTTTTCATCGCAAGAACGCAAAGGACCGGTACATGTCACCAGAAACACGCCCGAACGACGCCGGCGAAAGTGCCTGCGCAAGATATGCCAGCATTTCGGACGGGCCGGGGGCAGCCTTGATTATCTCTTCTGTCCGCTCATGCGACTTGACGGCATTTCGGAATGCACTGAAGAACAACGCAAGTTAGCTTAAAGAGAGTCGCTAAGCTGTGCGAGAATTGGACAATATGTGCATACCTGTCAGTCTTGTAAAGCTTTTGCACCTCTCTCTGGAGGTGCTTCAAAATCAAGTTCTCGGCCCTTGTCTGCAACGCGTCATATGCCTTGATGATTTCCTCAAAGATGGTGCCGTCCTCGTCGATCGCGTCGGGAAGTTTGCTGGAGTATTTTTCAATGCCGGCGGCCGAGGCACGAGTGTTCAGCTCTTGATATAACTCCAAGAAAAACTGAAGCTGCGTTAACGAAGTATCATGTAATCAATTCCCGAGTGCGCAATACTCACGATGTTCTCGCCCCAGTCGTCCATCGCGTCACGGATCGTATACGCGCTTCCATATGCGCGAACTAGTCGTTCGGCACCCGCGATGCCGTCCACCATCTTCTTTCTGTCCTCCTCGTTCACACCCGCGACAGCTCGCGCAATTGTTGAGGTGAGCGACTCGAACGCGTCCAAAGACGCCGATATCCTCGCATGATAGCTTTCCAGGAGCGCGATCTGAATGTCCATGAGGAAGCGGATCCGGTGCACAAACGACCGCAGGGGCTTGTATCGCTCGAGAATGGCGTCGAGCAGATCGCGAAGGCGGAGCGCCGACCGCGTCGGCGCCGCGGAATCCGAGCCGGCTGCCGCGTCAAAGTCCACAATCCACGCATCCGGCGCCGTGATGATTTCCTGGTAGCGCGCTAGAGCAAATTCCTTCTCCGCGGCAAGCCAGGAGTCGAACCAGGCCGGATGCGCCTCGAGAACTGCACCGAGCGCGCCCGGCCAGTCGTCGTCGAAAACGTACGTGTCCCGTAGGAAGTCGTCGAACTTCATGGTCTCGAGCATGAGATGGCTTAGAAGCTGCGGTTCCTTGACAAGAGTCGGGATCAGGGATTCGAGCCGTCGACGGACGCAGGGAAGGTATGCGTTGATAAACTCATGCACGGCCAACTTGTTCGCGGTGTATTCGCACGAATCGAATATGCCTTGCACTACAGTCTGCAGGAATTGCTCGTGTTCCTCAACCGTCGCGATGAAGTGTTGTAAAAACCATTCGGGCTGTTTGATTCTCAATTAGAACAATGCCACACCTGCATAAAGTGAAGCTTGGACCCACCCTGCTGATGTTATTCGTATCCTTGTTGCCTTCAAAGTGGTACTTGAACCGGAGATCTAATGGCTCAATCATTATCTCCATGGCAATGACCAATTGCGGAACTTGCGAACTCCTGGAAGAGTGTTAGGAGAGGTTCTGATGTGATTTCGGCAGCGGCAATACTCACAGGTATTGGAATTGCAGTAATTTGTTGAATCCATTTATAAAATCAGCCAGAGGCAAATTCATCGAGACCCGTTTCGGCCACGATATGCCCTCCAGCGTCGTGCGAAATTCACTGTGTTATTGAAATGTAAGCATCAATAGGAGACAGTAAGACACGGCAGGAATCACTCACGCTGCCAACAGCTCGCGAAGGTCGTTCCAGAGCGAGACTTTTGCGCGCCGTAGATACTCTACCAGATGCACTGCAGAGTCCTCGACGCTGTGACTCTGCTCTGCCGTCGCCGTCTCCAGGACCACGAGCGCTTCGTACTCCCGCAACGCATCCGCGGGACTGTCCGCGACGCACCCTTTCGCGGTGCGGCATATGCGGTCGACGTCCTGCAGCACTGCGAAATAGCGGCGGGCAATCTCAAACCTCTCAAGAGTCTTGATGTGTTGTTGCAGCTCATCGAGAAAGGCCAATTGGCGATGCGAAGACGCGGAGGACGTGCGGAAGGCGGAATTGATGAGGCGGGCTTTGAGCTTCTTGTGATCTGCGCGGACCGCAGAGACGCTCGCGAGGATCTCGTGCGACGACTCCACTAGTGCATCACGTTCTTGTGATATTCTATCCTGCTTTTCGGCGATCTGTGCCAGGCCAGAGTGGAATCCTGTGTCAGTCTTTGCTTTGGTGTTTCACTGGGGATGCTAGGGATTCGGCTTTTACCCGTTCACTGAGAGCAGTCTGCTGCTCGTCCAGCGCCGCAACGAGATTGTCCAGCTCGCCAAGTGCCTCGAACCGTGGCAGCTTCTCGTTTATGTACTCCGTGATCGTGGCCATCGCGCGGTTGGACTACAATAAAGAGTAGGACCGGAAGTGGGATTTGTTTGGAGATCTCCCAATCTGTCAAATTCAACTTCGCGTTGACGGTCGACAGCACCCGGCGGACATGTCCTCGCCGTCCAAAAAGCGAAAGAAACAGCAGCAGACTACGACGCTCGACTCCTTTTTTGCAGCAAAAGCTGTGCGCGCGGATTCAGACGCCACCAATGACGAGCATTACGCGAGACGGCTGCAGGCGCAGTTTGATGCGGAGCGCGCGGCCGACCCCAAGGTGACAGAAGACGAGGTGGTTGAAGTTGTCGACAACCCCACACCGCCGGTGCAGGAGAAGCCAGTCGATGCGCCCTCGTCTACTGTGTCGTCGTCTGCGGAAAGCGCGTACGCTCTCACGATCGACTTTGCCGTCGACCCCGCGACCTTCACGCCCGCAGCGCACGCCTCCCACCTCTCGTCGCCGGCGCCCTACGCTCTCCTCGCGCACCTGTTCACGCACCTCACAGCCACGCGCTCGCGTATCCTGATCGTGAACTCGCTCACGAACCTGATCCACCTGCTCGTGCACCTCGACCCCGCGGCGCTCTCTCCCGCCGTGTGGCTCTGCACGAACGCGCTCGCGCCGCCGTACATGCCGACAGAGCTCGGCGTCGGCGGCTCGATTCTCTCGCGCGCGCTGTGTTCGGTCTCCGGCGTGTCCCAGGCTGGACTGCGACAACTGTACGGACGGTTTGGGGACATCGGCGATGTTGCGTTCGAGGCGAAGGTCTCCGTGCGCACGTTGGCTGAGCCGCCCCGCTTGACGATTCGCGGGCTGTACACCACCCTTCTGCAGATCGCGAATGCGAAGGGCCAGAAAAGCCAGGAGTTGAAGCAGCGTCTGGTCGAGAAGCTGTTGATCAGAGCGCGCGGTGAGGAGGTCCGGTATCTCACAAGGACGTTTATTCAAAACGTAATGCTCCAGATTCGATTTCTATGTATTTGCCGGTCTAACATCGTGGGTTCAGTTACGCGTTGGTGCGGTCCGCACGACGACTCTCATTGCTCTTGCACGTGCGTTCACGCTTCACGAGCACGCATCCGTCCCTCCCTCGTCATCTTCACCGCCCCTGTCCGATAAGTTTGCGCAGGCAGAAGAAGTCATCCGCCGAGCCTACGCCCGGCATCCAAACTACGACGACATCGTCACGTCCCTTCTCGCCCCCGACGAGGGCATTAGCGAGCTATGGCGCACATGCCCACTTGCACTGCATGTGCCGATCATGCCAATGCTGGGCAGCATCACGCGGGACCTGTCGGAGATGCTCGTTAAACTTGGCAACCACGAGCAACGCCATCAAGGGGATGAGAAAGTGGAGTTTGCATGCGAGTTCAAGTATGATGGACAGCGTGCGCAGATACACTTTGATGGCAAGAAAGTGTCGATATTTAGTCGGCATCTGGAGGTGTGTGTGGCCACACTGTATGATTTTCTAATACTAGCTAACCTTGAGCGACGGAAGACAATCACAGATAAATACCCGGACATAATATCTCTCATCATTCCCTCGTCCTCAACTTCCCCATGCATCCTAACACCGACCACCAAGTCTTTCATAATGGAAGGCGAGATCGTCGCGATCGACCCCAAAACGCTCGCCCTGCAGCCCTTCCAGACGCTCGCGAGCCGTGCACGCAAGGACGTGGCGCTGTCCAGCATCTCCGTGAACGTGTGCATTTTTGCGTTCGACCTGATGTACCTCAACGGCGAGTCGCTCCTGGAGGTGCCGTTCAGGGAGCGCCGGCGGAGACTGCATGCCGGCTTTGACGAGGTGCCGGGCATGTTTGCCTTCGCGCGGCACGTGGACGCGACGACGGAGCAGGCCGATGTGATTTCTCGCATATTCCGGGACGCGGTCGCGAGCAAGTGCGAGGGCATAATGGTCAAGGTGCTCGACAGCCCGTCCGCGGTCGGCTCGTCGTCGTCGAAGCGCGCACGAATCATGCTGCAGCCGACATACACGCCGGACGTGCGCCACGAGTCCTGGCTGAAAGTCAAGAAAGACTACGACAACTCCGCGTCATCGGCGTCGTCTCTGGTGCCGAACGCCGCCGGTGCTGTCTCCGCGATGTCCACCGCTGTTGATAGCCTTGACCTCGTTCCCATTGGTGCGTGGCACGGCAACGGCCGCAAGGTGCGGTTCTGGTCGCCTGTGCTGCTTGCCGTGCGCGACAAGGCGACCGGCATGCTCACGGCGGTGTGCAAGTGCATGACGGGGTTCACGGACAAGGTGTACACGGAGATGAAGGAGAAGTACAACGAGCTGACAGGGGACAATGTCGTCGTCGTGGTTGGCAGCGACGGGAGCAAGAGATCCGTGCAGCCCAACGACGTTGACAGTCCTTTGACTCCGGAAGTGTGGTTCGTTCCGCAAGGTGCGCCTTCCCAATTTTTCTTTCATTCAATCCGTTTCTAATTCGAACTACATATTTAGAAGTGTGGGAAATCAAGTTTGCAGATGTCACGCTGAGTCCAGTATACTCGGCTGCACAATTCGCAATACCGCCTTCCGCTTCGACGCAAACCCGCGGCCTAAGCGTGCGCTTTCCGCGGTTCATTCGTATCCGGTATGTCCTTATTTTCGTCTTGTTTCCTGCAAGTGGTAGCAAGCTCTGACGGCTTTTGTGTATGCAGTGAAGACAAAGGTGTCGAGGATGCCAGCACGCCCGAATTTCTGGCGGATTTATACCACAGACAGGTGAACCGGTCCGCAGGCGATTTTGCCACTGCAGAGACAGGCGCCGTCCCTGCCGACATGACAGATGCGGTCGAAGCAGAGGAGGACTACGAGGACGACATCATTGAGCTCGACAATGAGCAACACAATGAGGAAGAAGGAGTTGGTGGTGAGGAGGGCATCCGGCGGGCCACGGATGACGCGTACTTTGATTTGTTTTGATAGGTCCTTGTCACGTCTACACTGCTCTTTGTGTGGTATGCCTCATGATGATCGAACTTATGGTCAAGTCCTAAGCAGATGATCTCATGGCTGCTACTGTTCCCTTTGAATGATTTCTTAACAAGACTGAATTAACTGACATGCAAGTCCAGCTATTCAGTTTAATTATTGTATCACTTGTATCAATCAACAACATGAATAGAATTGCTTAAGGAATAGAAGTTTTGATTGTATCTTTGTATCAGAGTCACATTAATTAATTGTGTCATAAACTTTG